>CP139505.1:68918297-69199988 GCA_021014915.2 Artemisia tridentata subsp. tridentata | reverse complement strand
GTTGCACACTAATGACTAAAAATTATGAGAATATATATAGAAAATCAGATCTGACGGCGTCACGTTATAGAGCTGACGCCGTCACCTCGCCGCGGTTAGGGTTTCTTGATGGCCTTCTTGACGCCGTCCCCTTTTAATCATCCAAAATCCTTTCTGGCGCGTCAAGGGTTGACGGCGTCACAATGGTGCTTGACGCCGTCACAGGTACTTTTCCAGCCGATTTTGAGACTTTGTCGTTTTCTTCACTTTTATGCTCCAAAAACGTCCAAAATGCTTCCTTTTTCAGATTTCTTCTCCAAAGTACCTAAAATGACAAAAGGAACGATTTAGGGCAATATTTGATCAAATAAATACGATTTAGGGCTTAAATGACCCCCTAAAAGCGGTACACTTTTCGCTTCATCAAATACCCTTACACTTGAGATTTGCTTGTCCTCAAGCAAATGCGCTTTTATTCTAATCAAAATACAAGTTAGGGTCATTTAACGCTAATATAAAAGTAATTACAACAAATAGTCGTTCCACTTTAATCATAATAAGCACGGAGATTACAAACTAGCACCTCACAAGTAGTGTTTAGATACTCACATCTCTCAGGTGTCATAAAAGTATATCTCATAAATGAAAATGAATAATATCTCTCACTACCTGTCATAGCAAATAGATTACCATAGGCTTGGGAAAGGATCAAAAACCTCCTCCACTAGGCGTAAGCACCTAAGATAAACTATCAAAGAGGGCTTTTAAACGGGTTATAACGTTAGGTGTAGGGATATGATAGACACGGTTTTGTTGGATAAAGAATATTTTACTGGTGGCGAGTTAAAGATCTTGATTAATTACATGTACAATATGGCGTTGCTAAGCCAAGACTAGACTCGACTTAAGCTAATGAAAAAAATAACAAAAAGATAAAATAAACATAAAATGAAACGGGATGGTAGTCCGTATGTTTTTTCTACTTTTTTTTTTTTTTTTTTTTTTTTTTTTTTTTTTTTACATACACTCTTGCCCTACCATCCAAAATAATACATCGTAGGGGGGTTGTATCCTCCTTACACTTGAACTTTTACATAACTTTACAATTAACTATTCTAATGACTCGAATTAAGATAATCGAAACACTTGGAGTACTTTTAAAATATTTAGCACATATGGGGGTAATAATGTTGTTCTTCCCCATTACTCCATTACACTAGTACTTTACCCATGAGTCCCAATCGTCCCAAAACAATATGTACAAGGATATGACTCGACTTAGCAACCATGTAATCAATTAGATAATTAACTTGGGGTTTAATCAAATGTTGTCACAATAATGCACTAAAAATGAGTGCATACAAGGTAGGCTAAGGCGATTTGGGTGTACATTTAAGTGGGGTGTAAACAAATTCTTACTTTAAGTAAAATGCTTAAAGTTAGAAACGAAAAGATAGGCTCTGAGGGGTGTACTAGGGGTATCGTGTACTAAAAATGAGTACAACGCAAAGGGTGTGGGAGAATTACTTGACCAATGTAGCCAATGTAATTATAACAAAAACACAGGTGTAAAACAATGGGTTAATCCTAATGCCTCTTATCATGTAGTAAATCTAACTACACGAATGTAGTCTCACTTGTGGCCTCGGAATGGTCCTAACGCAAGTTCTAGAATCTAAGTGCTACATGTACACACATCATAGCATAAATGCTTTTCCTACCAATTCTAGGGCGAACCTCACATATTTTGGGGTGGAAATTTTTTTTAGTGGTACGGTTTTGTGCTAGTCATATAACTCCTATCCGTGAGACGCTCATTAAGACCAAAGTTTCACTCCTATATGTTGTAAAAAAATTTAAATTTGGCACTAAAATTGCCTTAACAGGTATTTCTCTCAGTTTTATTACACATCTACCATTAAACAAACGAAAAATCAAGCGTAATAGCATTCTCTAAGGTATCGTACTTTACCCCCCCCCCCCTTACACTTAAGATGAACATTGTCCCCAATGTTCAAATAACAAGATGTAAAAGTAAATAAGGTAAAAGAATGAAATCAAATACTCCCCTGATTCGCTCGGTGGATAAAGAGGTAACATGGTTAGATCTTCTTCCAAGGTAATGTTGAAGCTTCAAGATTAAAGCAGCGCCAAAAGCTAGATTCCACATACATCTCCTTGTCCAAAATAACCTGTTAAACCTGAGAAAACAAACACGAAAACCTGCATAACATCGGCGGGATAAATCTGTATAAGGATATAATGCTTGTGGAATGATTATTTTGCAGATTCCTGGATTTTATAAGTTAGAGATTTAATAAAGCATTTTATGATTCCGGAAGAAAAACAAAACTTTCAAAAAAAATTCCAGAAAACTGTTCTTGACGCCGTCAGACTGGGTCTGACGCCGTCAGAAGTGATCTGACAGATTTTTCATGTTAAGTTTCTGGAAAATTTCTGGAAAAACTCAATCCTTATTTCCTGGAAATCCTGCAAAATATCATTATGACTCGATACAAGCATTTGACTCAAACAATTACTAATATGTATGTTAATTTAATATTGTTATGATTCATGTTCATTTGTTCTAATAAACCGATTTGGATTTCCCTTACACTTATCTTTTGCAAAATACATTTATATGTAGTTAAGACGAAGTTAAAAACAAGATAAAGCATTTTCACAATTTAGTTTCGAACATGAATCAATAATAATAAAAATTAAACATACATACGGAAGCAAATAAAATCAAACAAACAAATAAATAAACACACAAAGCAAATAAAGCTTGGGTTGCCTCCCAAGAAGCGCTTGTTTTTGTTCGAGTCACGAGCCTGACTCTACCCTTATTTAACGGATAAAGGAGAGGTTTTTCCTACACTTAGGATTAAGTGCGGGTGATAGTAGCGATACACACCATCTTGGTGGAAGTATGCCGCGTGAGGAAAGAGTGGTGGATGAATTATATACTCAAAGGGGTGTGCTCCTTTCATCATAACCTTACCTAGTTCACTTTGGTCAATGGGTGAATTAAAATGTTCTCCTAAAAAGGGATCATTTTCTAACAACTTCGAGAGACTCCTAATTGGGAACCCATCTTGACCCAATAGACCCGGTTTAAACCCATAATGTTTCTTGTGATTAATCATGAATGGGTGATGTAGACATGTAAGGTCATTTTTCACTCCTATATTGTCTTCCTCACTACAAGGCTTAGAGTCTACTACCTTAATCTTAACATTACCCGGACTACATAGTTTGATGGGTGGATCGGGACCTTTTTCAATTCCTAAATTTACATCTAAGGATGGAAGATTAGGTAACGGTTTTGGCTGAGGCTCCGGTTCATCAAAACTAGGAACTTCCATATAACTAAAAGAAAGGTTATGACTACAAGTATTCAAACCTATATCCTCTAGTTGTGTTTGGTCCAAGGGTTCTACCTCTATTGGGGTTCCTATAGTCTCTTCTACTTCTTCTGGGTAAGTCACGGGTGGTGTGTGTGCCTCAAATGATGGTAGGACTTGTGGGGTACTTGGTGGGCTTATGTTACTTACCTCATCATTCCTTGTGTCAAGATCACCTATATCCTCATCATGGGTTTTGGTAGAATTTAAACCTAACATTTTCCCTAATATCTCAAGTGCTTCTCTAGGCATCTCAACTTCTATATCCGAATCATAAGGATCATCCTCAATATTCTGACTGCTATATTCAAATTGCCCAAAAGATTCATCATGTGTTTCTTGAGATTCATCGTCATCGATCATAAAACCTAGGTCTTTTTGATCAATGTGATCATGCTCGGCTAGATCCTCCATCACATCAAGATCACCTAAGTGTTCACCCTGTATTATGGTAGTGCCTAACCATGACATGCAGCTAGGTGGCTCAACTCTAACCGTCTCAGAATCTTGGTTTGATTCTAAGTTCATGTTCTTAGAAACTAGGTCTCTTTGCTCATACGAATCCACCAATTCGTTCCACTTATGGGTCATGGTTAGGAAGCTTTCCTCAAAATTCATCCAAAGGGCCTGACTAAAAGGAATTGATCCAGATAATGCTCGTCTAATAGAAATCTCACATGCATAGAATTCATTAAACCCATCTAACCTTACCCCTAACTCCTTTTGGAAATCACAAAGATCACACAAAAATTCATAGGAATGATAGGAAACAAATCTATTGGTGAAATATAATTGTTCCTCTATTGTCAATGATCTAAATGGAATTTCATCCATCATAGTGACAAATGAAAATGGTTTTACAAACAAAGGGCACAAAGAAAAAGATAGACTACAAGAAATCCTAGAAAAATAAAATAAAAATCTCACTAGAAAGGAATCTAGTGAGTAGACCTAATAAAATAAAAATTCAACCTAAACAATAACTATTCCCCGGCAGCGGCGCCAAAAACTTGATGCGTGGTTTTGCGACCTTACAACAGGTTTTACCTCTCGATGGATCTCAAGAGGCTTGCAATCCCCACCAGGCAGTGTACCTGACCGATGTAGTATAGTGTAGTGGCAAGTACCGGGGGATTGATCGTTCTCTAGGGGAATAGTGTCGTTAGGATTGAAAAACTACTCTAATAGGTCTAAGGGTAAGGGAAGATTCTTTTTGTATTTTTTTATATTTTTATAAAAGCAAGTAAAATCTCGGGTTTGAAGGAGTGGGCGGAATTAGTTGCTAGTCAACTAACCCAAATAACTACAATTGCAAATAAAATAAAATAACTGAAAATAAAAAGGTGGTGGAACTTATATGGAGAGAAATGTGTTTACTTAGATTTCCTTACTCCCTAACTATCTTTTACCGGTTGATTAGTGTGTATTAATTGCGTGGATGACGAGTGTATTCCTTAATACCAATCGTGGGGTGGCGTACGTACTTCCCCAACTCTATAAGCTCCTACTTCACTCCTATGTCGAGCCGGCTAAGAAGCTCCTAACATGGGATCACTAGAATTCGCTCATGCATTAAATACAACCATAAAAACCTTAGTACGCATTGGTTCATGTTTCTTAAGACGTTCAAGCAAGTTATCGTATAGGAGGTTAGCCAGTTTTCTTAAGCCTAACATCGATAAACAATCATCCAATACAATTAATAACACACCAACAACCAATAATCAATAGTTAGGTTTCATTAGATCTAAGCAAACACAAGATAAATCTAGCCTAGCATGTTAAATAAAAGACAAGAACAAGATATAATCAAACAACACATAGACATATTGAATGATTAATTGATTACTTATCTTCAATTGAACATGGGATATCCAAGGGTATAAAACCCTTAAAAGTAGCATAAAAATCGTCTTAGGGTTTCTCCTCACAAAGTTGCACACTAATGACTAAAAATTATGAGAATATATATAGAAAATCAGATCTGACGGCGTCACGTTATAGAGCTGACGCCGTCACCTCGCCGCGGTTAGGGTTTCTTGATGGCCTTCTTGACGCCGTCCCCTTTTAATCATCCAAAATCCTCTCTGGCGCGTCAAGGGTTGACGGCGTCACAATGGTGCTTGACGCCGTCACAGGTACTTTTCCAGCCGATTTTGAGACTTTGTCGTTTTCTTCACTTTTATGCTCCAAAAACGTCCAAAATGCTTCCTTTTTCAGATTTCTTCTCCAAAGTACCTAAAATGACAAAAGGAACGATTTAGGGCAATATTTGATCAAATAAATACGATTTAGGGCTTAAATGACCCCTTAAAAGCGGTACACTTTTCGCTTCATCAGTAACAATGCACAAAAGATGTAAACTAATAACCCTTGCCTTTGTATTTATAGGCTACATATCTTGGAGGACAAGTTGGACTCGAATTGGGTTTCCTAAGCCCTTATACGATCGGCCCTAAACTCCCAAAGGAGTTCTAGAACTTTCTTGTCCCTCTATTTGCACTTATGGTACTTCCTTTATTCACTAACGGTCGTTAGTCCATTCCGTTAATTACTTAACGTCCGCTAGTCGTTATTTCGTGTCCAAATAATTAAATACATAACAGTTATATATATTAATTATTTACATTAATCATTCATACGTAAAGTGTGCAATCCCAAGGTCCCGAGTTCGATTCTAGTCATACACGATTTAATATTTTTTCACAAACTCTAACAGCTCCCACTTGAAAATCTATTAAAAGGGTAATGACATTGGTTAGCATCTAGCAACACGCCAATGCCCCCAGTACAACTCGGGTGGTGGTCTCCTGGAAAAACCATTCGATGATTCATCATCATACTCATCCTTTTGTTTCTAATACTACATTAATAAAGATATGGATCTCAGTCATTCTTTATTAATCATTCTGTTTCTCGTTGTTTCTGATTGAGCAAGATTACCAAATCTTCTGAACATATTCAGGGGAGATCTTGGGTGCGGCCGCACAAACATCTTGTCAACCCTACGAGGGGCCCAGCAGTATTAAACTTCAAACAATTTGAAGGAACAAATTCTATCGTGACTACGAGCATAACCCATGAACTTTGCAACACTCCTGAAAACAATCCTTATAGCTACCAGTTACGTATAGCGGTAAATTGAATCACATAAATGCACTACATCCATGACAGTTATCTGGCATCTCAAGTATGAGGATAACTATATACACATGATTTACTTGATGACAAGATCCATAAAGTAAACTCATGAAGTTGGGATAAGTCCTATATTCAATTCATTGAATATCATGTGAAATTGGCATGTCAACGCATCAATATACTTTCAAGTATATTCTACCAATACTCATATTTGTCTTAATTTAATGATATTCCCATATCATTAATCAACAATGGACAATTTAGAATAACATGAGTTATTCACGGATTTAAACATGCAAATATAGGATACAATCTATTATTAATGAAAACAAACGTACCAAGTACTTTAATTCATTGTAAATAATAATTGCTTAACATCCCTTATCCAAATACTAAAATAGATCAATGCATGATAATTCTAGTTAATGAATTATGCCTCAAGTCATGTCAATCATACTTGTTGACAAGATATAAATCAACTAATCTTGATCTATCAGAATTTTGAGAATACTTATTTCAAGAATTCAATTAGTGAAATTCTTGTATGTGTGCATTCAACTATCTTGATATTGCCACATAATATTTCATAAAATGTGTGATATCCTCAACTACCAATTTATGACAATTAAACTATCAAACCTTTTATAGTTTAAAGTATTCTAATTCTTTAATATATAATGCAACTATGCTTACAGTTAAGCATAACTAGTACACATGGCCATTAATAAGGATGAAATCCTACCATGACTAGTATTGAGTGTCATCTCAATTTTATTAGCATCATTGTATGCAAACAACAATATGCTCTTTAAAATTCCGTAAACTTTAATATCCATTATGTAATGTTTGATACCTTCCAATCTTTCAAGATTTGTCGGCTATAACGATTACGCAACAATTTGCCATATAGTTCATACTTAGAATTTAGGAGCAATTCCAGGATGAGGATGTTAATTCTATATCCAACCATATCAATTACACTTAGTTATCTAATAACTTTCAATTAGATATTAATGTTGTCAAATCATCTTTCATTCAAGCATGATACAACAAACAACATGATGTACATGAAAAATCCTTGCGTCAAACTTAGATTTCATTCATGTTATATCTTTTCAAAGATATGTTTCTATTCAGACTTTCTAATAGTGTATCATGTTCTATTAGAATTATTTACCGCATATGTTTATAACATATATTCTAAGGTTGTATGTTTATTTTCTAAATTTCCAAGTAAAGTTTCATTCCAAACTAAGACTTAACATTTAATGTTAATGAAATGTTACTTCCTATATGTTATACAACATATATGAAATAAGAAAATAAATATAACACTCCCACTAGCTTTCAGGAATACTAAGGAATCGTCTTATTTTAATTATAAATCACAACTGAATTTAATAATTAAACATAAGTATATCTACTAGATGTATGCCTTAATCCATTAATGAATTATTGCACTTTGTATACTTCCAAAGATTATTTTGAATTCAAATACCCCTTTTAATTACTTATCGTCCTCGCACAAGTAATTACTTCAAGAAAGGGTTTTGATATTCCATTGTCAATTTCATATTAATGAAACTAAGAATGACAATCATAATCTTTATACATTTAATGTGCCTAGAAAGAATTTCAATCACAGTTAATTGCTGTTGGGAATTAAATGTTCTGAAGATTAAGTCTCAAGAATTACAAGTATTAACAGTTCCAACTGCTGAGAAGAATACTCTAACAGTTCCAACTGCTGATGTATATCTTAGGACTGCTTAAGTTATAACTAACAGTTCCAACTGCTAGTTGATACTGTTGAGTTGAGACTGCTAGATGGATAAGTATTGAAAAGATATTTGTGTACTAAAGTCAAGAATATACGGTAGATAATATCTTACCCCATGTGCTTAGTTAACAAGTTGTGTACACAGATACATGTTGTATCTTATGTACTGACACACTCAAGATAAGTTAGCAAGTAAGTCGGCTAGACTTTAAGCAATATGCAAAGATCTTCTTGAACTATAAAAGAAGATCTTAGTCTCGATATTATGTGTGTTCAAGTGTGTTATTATTTTAGATCTCATATAAGTGTTAGAACTAGAACAAACACAAGAATATTACAAGTTAGAAAAACTTAAGATTCAAGGTTGTAACCCTAGTGATATTTCAAGATCACTCGTATTATTATCTTTAATAATATTGAATCGTTTGGTGATAATCTTTATGTGTTCATTGCTAACTAACAAACATAACAATTCCATTTCCATAACATACACAACCTTCTAAGTGTGATTGAGTGAATTCCGCGCACTTAATCATATTAACACAACATATCATATACACAAAGTTGACAAGGTTTAACCACCTTATAGTGTATCTAGGGTCCTAACAATTGGTATCAGAGCAAGGTTGATATAGTTGTTTTTTTTAGAAGAAACAGAAATGGATGTACAAGATGTTCAAACCAATGTTGCAGCAAAGTTGCCCATGATCAAACCGAATGAGTTTGAGTTATGGAGGATGAGAGTTGAGCAATATTTTATGGTTCAAGATTATGCTCTTTGGGATATAATTCAGTATGGTGATTCCTTCACTCTAGGCTATTCAGATGTTCTTATTGAAGGGAAAACAGTTAGAAAAATAAATACTGGACCAGTTTCAAATGAAGAAAAGATACAAAAGAGGAATGATCAGAAAGCTAGAAACTTGTTGCTAATGACCATTCCTGGTGAGCAGATGCTATCTTTTAGCAATTATCTTAATGCAAAAACTCTTTTTGAAGAGATTTGTGCATGGTTTGGTGGTAATGAAACTACCAAGAAAACACAAAAGACATTGCTAAAGCAACAATTTGAAAACTTTACTGCTTTTAGTAATGAGTCTCTTGATAAGCTGTTTTCAAGACTACACAAGCTTGTCAGTCAGTTAGCTGTGTTGGGTGTTGAGACAGAGAATGAAGATCTCAACATGAAGTTCTTGAAAAGTCTACCTGATGAATTCCATACTCATGTTATTGTCTGGATGAACAAACCAGAAATTGAAACAATGAAACTTAATGATTTGTTCAACAACTTTAAAATTGTTGAACAAAGTCTAAAAAGGGGTGGAAATTATGGTACTAGTTCTGGGAATGTGGCACTTTTGTCAACCCCCAGTGTTAGTCATACAGAAGAGGTAGATGAAGTTGAAGGTGTTTCTAATGTTACTTATGGTGGTCCTTCTACTAGTTCACAAAAGGATGTTGCTGGACTTGGAGATCCAACATTCTATGCCTTTATAACCAGTCAATCTAATGGTTCTCCTCTAAATCATGAAGACCTTGAACAGGTAGATGGTGATGATTTGGAAGAGATGGATATTAAGTGGCAAGTTGCCTTACTTAGTATGAGGGCTAAGAAGTATTGGCAGAGAACTGGGAAGCAGATTACCATAAATGGTGATGATACTGCTGGGTTTGATAAAAAGAAAGTGGAATGTTTTAACTGTCATAGGTTGGGACACTTTGCTAAAGAATGTAGAAGCCCAAGGAAGCAGGATAATAGGAACACATGGTATAAGCAAAAGAGGAAGAAGGAAGTACTGGTGGAAGAGCCAAAGGCTATGTAGGCTATTGATGGTATTGGATATGATTGGAGCTCTATGGCTGTTGAAGAGGAAGCACCACCAAATGCTGCTCTTATGGCCAATGAATTTGCTCTAGTGGCCTTTTCTGATTCAGAGGTAGATACCATTTCTACTTGTACTAATTCATGTCCTAATCTTAAAAATTATGAAGACATTAAAAAGAGATTTGATGCTTTTAGAGAAGAGTTAATTGATGCCCTTCATAATTTAGCTAATCATAAGAGATGTGTAGGAGTTCTAGAAAAACAAATCCAACATTTTCAAAAGAATGAATCTACTTTTACTGATGATTTGAATGCTTTAAAAAGAAATGTAGAATTCAAGGATGAGTGTATTGTTATAATGAATGAGTCACTAGCAAAACACAAAAGAGAAAAAGAAAATGTTACTTTAACTGTAGATGCTTTAGCTCATGCCTCAGAAGGAGTTAATAAAATCTTTGAAGCTCAAGTAAACAATAAGGTTAATTCAGGTGTAGGTTACAAATCTGTCCCTCCACCATACAGAGGTGTTCATTCTCCTCCAGGTGTTGACCTAGCACACACAGGTTTAGCTGAGTTTCAAGAACCAATCATGGAATATGGTTCTAAGGCTAGTAAGAGTCTTAAGGTAGAAAAGATAAGTAAAAGTTTAGATAAAACTTTACTTTATTAGGACAAGGTGTCCTTTGTTAAGAAAGGAGATGCTATAGTTGTTGAGGATTGTACAACTGATAGTGATGATGAAGAAGAACAGGTTATGTCTAAACCTGTCTTGGTTAAGAAAGTAGGAACAAGTGTTCCTAAGATAGTCAAACACAATACTGATAGGCCTAAATCAAACATTAAGTATGTTAGGCAACCAATTAGATATTGTGAGCAATATAGAACCACCACCAAGCCCAGAGGTAACCAAAGGAATTGGAATAACCTCAAGTCTAACCAATTAGGTGATGACTTTGCTTTTTATAACAAAGCTTGTTACACATGTGGTAGTTTTGACCATCTTGCAGCTTTCTGCAACCATTGGGTATCTGGTTATGAAAACAATAGGGTGAATTACAAAAGGCAAAATCCTCAAACTCACTTTCACTCTAAGTCTAAAAATATAAAACCCAGAGCAGTTTCGACAGCAGTCTCTACTGCTAGGCAAGCAGTTTCAACTGCTAGACCATTTAAGACTGTTAACCCAAAATAAACAGTTAAAAGTGCAAAAGTAACTTTTAAACATGCACAAAAAACTGTTACAAGGCCCATTCAATTAAAAGCAGTGGTTCAAAAACAAGTTTGGAAACCAAAAAGTAAAACAGCAAATCCAGCAGTTAAGACTGCTAGGAAGGCAGTTAGTACTGCTGCTTGGAAAAACATGGCAAATGTTGTTAAGGCCTCAGCATGTTGGATTCTTAAATCCAATGTTGCATCAACTGTCCTTAAAAGATTAAATTACATTGATGCAAGAGGCAGATCCAAGTCAGTAATGGCTTGGATCCCCAAAAGAAACTAACACTCTTATTTATGTGCAGGAACATTCAAGTGATAATCAAGATGATCAAGGATACTCAGATAGTGGATGTTCAAGGCACATGACAGGAAACATGTCTTATCTCTCAGATTTTGAAGCTTTCAATGGAGGATATGTTACCTTTGGAGGGGGTGTTCGTGGCAAAATTTCTGGTAAAGGTACAATCAAAACCGGAAATTTAGATTTTGAAGATGTGTACTATGTAAAAGAGCTAAATTATAATCTTTTTAGTGTCTCACAAATGTGTGACAAAAGAACAATGTTCTTTTCTGTGAGACTGAATGTCTTGTACTTTCTCCTGATTTTAAGATGCCTGATGAAAGTCAAGTACTTCTTAGAATTCCTAGAAAGGGCAATATGTACAGTGTAGACATGAAAAATATTGTTCCTAAAAAGAATTTAACTTGTCTTGTTGCAAAGGCCACATTGGATGAATCAATGAAATGGCATAGAAGGCTTGGTCATATTAATTTCAAAACCATAAATAAAATTGTTAAGAATGGTTTAGTAAGAGGTTTACCTCACAAAAGATTTGAAAATGATCAAACATGCATTGCTTGTCTAAAAGGAAAACAAAACAAAGCCACTTGTAAGCCCAAGATTTTTAACTCTTTCAATCAATCATTGTTTATGCTGCATATGGACTTATTTGGACCTGTTTCAGTAAGGAGTATAATGCATAAGAAATGTTGTCTTGTTATAACTGATGACTATAGCAGATTTACATGGGTTTTCTTTTTAGCTACTAAGGATGAGACATCAAGCATCCTTAAGGATTTCATTACACAGATAGAAAACCAAGTAGACAAGAAAGTGAAAGTCATTAGATGTGATAATGGGACAGAGTTTAAGAATAGAGTTATGGATGATTTCTGCAAACAAAAAGGTATTAGGAGAGAATTTAGTGTTGCTAGAACTCCACAACAGAATGGAGTAGCTGAAAGAAAGAATAGAACACTAATTGAAGCTGCTAGAACAATGTTAGCTGATTCTAAGCTACCTATAACTTTTTGGGCTGAAGCAGTCAACACTGCTTGCTATGTTCAAAATAGAGTTTTAGTTATTCAGCCTCACAATAAGACATCATATGAACTCTTTAATGGAAGAACTCCTGCAATAGGATTTCTTAGACCTTTTGGATGTCATGTGACAATTCTCAATACCTTAGACCATTTAGGAAAGTTTGATGGTAAGGCAGATGAAGGTTTCTTAGTTGGATATTCTCTCAATAGCAAAGCTTTTAGAGTATACAATTTAAGAACTGAGAAAGTAGAAGAAAATCTACATGTGGAGTTTTTAGAAAACAAATCCAATGTAGTAGGTCAAGGACCAAAATGGCTATTTGATCTTGAGTATCTAACCGATTCTATGAATTATGTGCCTATTGTTGCAGCAACTAATGATTTTGCAGGTTCACAAGCAACAAATGAGGCTGAGTTAGAAAAGGATCAATCTGATGTCATAATGCCAATATGGTCAAGTACAATTGTGGAATCAACTTCAACAACTGATGAATCTTCTTCTGGCAAGGCTAAAGAAGGTGTTGAAGATGAAAGCAAGAAAGATGGAACTGAGAAACAAGACAGTCAAGTTAGCAGTTCAAAAGCAGTTTGTACTGCTGAGACAGAGCATTCAACTGCTGGCTCTTCAGAAACGAAAGAAGCAGAATTCTCAGATAATGAGGTGGATTTCAACAATCTTCCATCAAATTATCAAGTTCCTTCTACTCCACAAACAAGAATTCACAAAGTCCACTCCCTAGATAATGTGATTGGAGATGTACAGTCAGGTGTGAAGACAAGACATCAACTGAAGTCTTCAGACCAACAAGGGTTTCTTGATGCCCTTTATGCTTCAAAGCAGCATGAGTTTTCAAACTCTTGCTTGTTTGTATGTTTTCTCTCACAAGATGAACCAAAGAATATTCTGAAAGCCTTAGATAATTCAAGCTGGGTAGAAGCTATGCAAGAAGAGCTTCTTCAGTTCAAGATTCAGAAAGTATGGGTGCTAGTTGATTTACCGAGGAATGCAAAGATAATTGGCACTAGATGGGTTTTCAAGAATAAAAGGGATGAAAGGGGAATAGTGATTCGAAATAAGGCTAGATTAGTAGCCCAAGGGTACACACAAGAAGAAGGAATAGACTATGATGAGGTTTATGCTCCAGTAGCAAGGATTGAGGCAATTAGGCTGTTCTTAGCTTATGCTTCATTTTTAGGCTTCACAGTTTATCAAATGGATGTCAAGAGTGCATTTTTATATGGTAAAATTGAAGAAGAGGTGTATGTTTTACAACCTCCAGGCTTCATTGACCCATTACATCCAAACAAAGTGTACAGAGTAGTGAAAGCTCTATATGGCCTTCATCAGGCACCAAGAGCTTGGTATGCAACACTAGCTTCCTACTTATTAGAAAATGGATTTCAAAGAGGAAAGATTGATCAGACACTTTTCATCAAACAGCACAAGAAGGATCTTCTGTTAGTGCAGGTGTATGTGGATGACATTATCTTTGGATCTACTAGGAAGGAAATGTGTTTAGAATTTGAGAAGCTTATGAAAGATAAGTTTCAGATGAGTTCCATGGGGGAACTTACATTCTTTTTGGGTTTGCAAGTTAAGCAATCATCTGAAGGCATATTTATTAGTCAAGAAAAATATGTTGCAGAGATACTTAGAAAATTTCAATTTGCTGATTCAAAAATAGCAAGCACACCAATGGACTCTGAGAAGCACCTTCTGAAAGATGAAGATGGAGAGAGTGTGGATGTACACACTTACAGATCTATGATAGGCTCTTTGATGTACCTTACATCATCTAGACCTGATATCATGTTTCCTGTTTGTGTTTGTGCAAGATTTCAAGTTACTCCAAAAGTTTCTCATTTAACTGCAGTCAAGAGAATTTTTAGATATCTTAAAGGTCAACCAAGGTTAGGTATATGGTATTCTAGGGAATCTCCTTTTGACTTAGTAGCATTTTCGGATAGTGATTATGCTGGTGCTAGCTTGGACAGAAAGTCAACAACTGGAGGATGTCAATTCCTTTGGTGTAGACTTGTCTCATGGCAGTGTAAGAAGCAAACAAGTGTGGCAAATTCAACAACTGAAGCTGAATATATAGCTGCTGCAAGTTGCTGTGGTCAGGTTCTATGGCTTCAAAACCAACTCCTTGACTATGGGTACAATTTCTTAAACACTGTTATTCATATTGATAATAGTAGTACAATTTGTATTATTAAAAATCCAGTGCAACATTCTAAAACAAAACAAATTGAAATTAGACATCATTTTATTAGAGATTGCAATGAGAAAAGGTTAATTCAAGTTCTTAAAATTGCTTCAGAATTTAACTTTGCAGATCTCCTAACAAAAGCTTTTGATGTTGGAAGGTTTCAGTACTTGGTAGCAAGTATTGGAATGCTAAATCCTTAAGTTTCTAATCTTTGTGGTTTTTATATATGTTAAGGTTGTACTGATATCTTTGAAAATTGATACTGTTAATAGAACAGTTAGTACTGCTAGTTCATATTTTGTTTAAACAGTTCATACTGTTGGTCATATATTGATACTGCTATAAGACAAATGCTATGCATTTTGTTTCTTGGTTTTGGACTAACAATTTCAGGTATGAACTTTAAGCAATAAGGAAATTTCAAGTGAAATGGAAGCAAAAGAAAAGTGATTCCAGTTGCTTTCATAACAGGTTTATGATGGACTGAGTTTGGGAATGAAAAACTCCTTAAAACTTCTTTCTTGAAACCTGGTTATCAAATTTCACATTGAATTGATGACTTAGTTGATCAGATAGTAACTGATGCAACTCACTTTCTATCATTTTATACTTTCAAGTATAATGTGCAAGTCTAAGGACATCTGATAGAAAGAACAGCTAGTAAAAGTGAATCCAACACTTGTGTTAGAGGTAACAATTACTATGAGCTGGAAACCCTGTCAGGAAAACTCTTTGAATGAGTTTATCTTTACACAGGCAGTTATTCATAACTGAAAACATTGGTTCTCACACAACCAGAGGTTGCTTTAAACCGAAATTTTGATTAAGTGTCTGTTATACACTTAATCCCTTCAAAATGGTTGAAAGCAGTATGATTTTTCAATTCTAAAATCATGAACATACTGCTAAGTCAAAAAATTTCTTAAAAGGATTTTCAAAAGATTCAGAAAAACCATCCATTGATGGACCATGAATCAAATGTCCGATGAATCACCTCTCATAGGAGTTAACACACCTAGAAGTGATGAGGGCAGCAACTTAAACTCTTAAGGAATTGACGGCTTCATGTACAACATTGTCTGAAAACAAGTTCACATTGGTAGATCAGATAATGATGGGATGATGGTGAGAGATCTTCCAAACAGGGGAGGATAAAATTTTATTTGCTTCAAGGGAGGAAAACATCTCAGGGGAGGAAATAAAAGCCAAAGAATGGAAGAAAAACCTAATGTAATGGAAGGAGAAGACAAGAGCATACAAGATGATGACATGGAGGTTGAAAATGACAAGAATAGAGCTTATTCTAGAGTATTATATATATTCAGAAGGGATGAAGCATTCCAAAGGAGAAAGTTCTATCTAGGTCAAACGAAGAAAAGTTTCAATTTCAGTTTACCACGTTTGTTCATCACTTGCAAAGGCATGCTGATAGATGATTTCACTTGTTGAAACAAGCATCCAAGATACACAGCATCATTGCCTCTTATAATTCCTCCATCCAAGGAAATTGCACCATCTTTTAGTCCAAGATTGGAGCAATGTGTTGATATTGTTAAAGTCAAAGATCAGAAAGCAGATGAGCTTCTAAGAAAGATATTCAATCTCTCATAACAGAAGAAAGTTCAGATCAAGGGTCTGACTATGAAGTGTTTGAAAGATCTTCACAATCCATAATTTAATTCAGAAACATGTTGAAATGGATTCACATGTTTAGGGGAGGATTGTTGGGAATTAAATGTTCTGAAGATTAAGTCTCAAGAATTACAAGTATTAACAGTTCCAACTGCTGAGAAGAATACTCTAACAGTTCCAACTGCTGATGTATATCTTAGGACTGCTTAAGTTATAACTAACAGTTCCAACTGCTAGTTGATACTGTTGAGTTGAGACTGCTAGATGGATAAGTATTGAAAAGATATTTGTGTACTAAAGTCAAGAATATACGGTAGATAATATCTTACCCCATGTGCTTAGTTAACAAGTTGTGTACACAGATACATGTTGTATCTTATGTACTGACACACTCAAGATAAGTTAGCAAGTAAGTCGGCTAGACTTTAAGCAATATGCAAAGATCTTCTTGAACTATAAAAGAAGATCTTAGTCTCGATATTATGTGTGTTCAAGTGTGTTATTATTTTAGATCTCATATAAGTGTTAGAACTAGAACAAACACAAGAATATTACAAGTTAGAAAAACTTAAGATTCAAGGTTGTAACCCTAGTGATATTTCAAGATCACTCGTATTATTATCTTTAATAATATTGAATCGTTTGGTGATAATCTTTATGTGTTCATTGCTAACTAACAAACATAACAATTCCATTTCCATAACATACACAACCTTCTAAGTGTGATTGAGTGAATTCCGCGCACTTAATCATATTAACACAACATATCATATACACAAAGTTGACAAGGTTTAACCAACTTATAGTGTATCTAGGGTCCTAACAATTGCTTAAGTGTAATTAATAATCTTTTCATACATTAAATATGTGTACAAAATTTGTCCATATGATTTCTACACAAAGATTTAAACCACTAGGATTTTCATTCCCTTTGAAGAAACTCATCTTTATTCTATAATGTAACTATAGAGTTCAAGATTAATTAAGTTTTCAAAACTAATTATCTTTATGGATTGCATCTAAACATTCATAGTATGAGCAACTTGCCAAATTCAATATCTGCAATTTATCTTAATGACCAACAGGTTTATCATAATCCTGTAACTCATAATCCTCAACATATTATACAAATATTTGAGATATCCTTACGGATCTATGAATGAGAATTCCATCATCTTGAGATTTAACATTAACATGTTTAATCCTCATCATGACTTTACTAGTGTATTTTTAGAAGATCATGTATCTTGTAATTTTATCTTTTCAAGACAAAACTCCCACTTGCCTTTTGCAATTTATAGACTATCTATAAATACTTAGCAAGTAGAGCAACACAAAATTGTTCTCCTTTTGGGACATTACAAATACATATTGATAGTTCCTTATATTAAGTTTGTTAATAACCTACTCAAAAGCAGTTTAATAAATTCAGAACTTCAATTTTAAGACTTAATATGATTCATCACATTCCATAATAAATGGTGTCTTATTCATCTTCTAGGTTGGAGTCTAATTGAGTATATACTACCTATACTCAATTTCCTAACCTTGATAACTTTTGGAAAAAAGGAAGATATAGTTATCTTTAATCAAACAATATAACAAGAGTTTGATTTTCCTAACTGAACGTACTATAAACATTATGTATTTCATTAGGATTAATATTGTAAGACAATCTTACAATATGTAAGATAAATATATTCCGTTTGGCTTATCTATTCACCAACTAAGTCAACTTAATGGTATAATAGAATTTCCAAGCCAATTGCATGCTATATAACATAAGTACTTTTTGACCAAGTCACTTCATGTCCATGTCTTATCAAGAAGACATAAACTTTTATAATCCCAATATATGTTATAAATCATTGATCAACTCAATGACTTCTTGTATATGTCTTAATTAAAAACATAACAAGTTAACGTCTTACTTTATTTTAATAATAAGTCTTGTAACAATTTAAAAGACTTCATATTTATAGCTTTACAATAAAATATAAACATGTATAACTAAAGTAATCATGAACACCACAATTTGGTTTCAATAGTAATTTCAAGTTAATTTATTACTTCATATATTTATGACATTCCAAGAATACATAAATATTCAAATTTGAAGTAGTATTAGATTACTTCATTTATTTATGTCATTTCAATAATACATAAATATTTAGTTTGAAGTAGTCTTGTAATCCTTATTGACACTTGTTCTAATAGGTATCTAATTTAGAAACAGTAATTATTCATGTACGGTCTCACGTAATCATGGAATTTCACCTTGTCGTTGTAATCTAGTCAAGGTCTCACTTAAGCTAAATTTCAACAACAATTGTTTCTAGACTTAGAGGTGTATTAGTCATATTTAGAACTTTAGTTTCTTACCTTGTGGTCAAGACAGTTCTTTAAATCATATTCATATATGTTGTACCTTGCACACAATATAAGATTTCTCCCACTTGTGCATGGAACAACATCATGTATCAGATAAACAACACGTCAATCGTTTGTTTATGTGATCAATATGATTGTGTCATAGATATTAGTAGATATAGAACCACCCTGTCTAGTAAGGAAACATACATGACTATCCTTAAAACCACAAGTGCCTACAATTGGAAAGTGATTATCTCAAGACATTCTAGAGATAATCTGGGTTACTACCAAGATAACAAAGCTTGTAGCTCCCAATGAATTACAAATCATTACATTAATTCATTATTCAGTAATTACAACACTATGCTCCCACTGGATTTGACAAAATTATAAGTGTTTCATAACCAGTAAAAGCAAATAGTGTGCTATTTACTTTCCTACACCTTTGAGAAATCCCATACGTAACAATTACTTAGGTACTAAAAGAATGTATTCTACTTTATAAATGATGGTCTATCCATCAATGCAATTAACTTGAAAAAAAATTAGGCATGCAATTTCTTCCTTAATATATCTACCATCCCCACAATGGTATGTAGCATCTTTAAGTGGTCAAAGCACAACAACTAGATAAATCATGCTAGTTTGACTTTTACCAATTTGCGGTAACTAGTCTAGCTTCTAATTTAATAACTCATAAAATGTGCAATTTCCTTAACTATTAAAGTTTGCTATGAGTTATTTCTTAGAATTTAGACAAGGGACAAGTTATCCAAGTCCCCCAAAAAACCTTATCCACACCCCCCCTATTTTTTGGGTTTTATTATTTTTTTTTTATTTTTATAATTTTGTTTATTTCAAAAAACTATAAACCTGAAAGTACGGAACATAAAATATAATGTTTAATAAGTCAAACGCTTAAAACTGTCAGAAATACGGAGCAGAAACTGACAAAAACTGTGATATACTGTCAGTCAAAGGGGACAAAAAGAATAAAAGGACAAAAAAACCCCCTGATTTGACATGCTAGGGGGGCTTCTATAGTAGAACCCTTTAGACAATTCTAATTTTCCTGTCATACCTTTCTTATTCATGAAAAAAGAATAGGATTAAGTCTCACTCTTCTCAAAGAAAGTAGACTAGGTTAATTCTTTTAGTAAAGTTGACTCTAGCCAAAAACCCCTACGGGTGTAAATCAATTCACCACTAAAAGAATGTCCCACGTTTACGGTTTTAACGTTGCATTAATACATTAAAAGAATTTACAAAATTCAATTTTAGTATTTTCGATAATACAATTTTTCAAGAAAAGAAAATTACCTAGGAAATATTCATATATCCATTTAATCTTCTTGAAAACTAGGATCCAAATTTCCATAGTTTCACTATATCAGTTGATCTGCTAGCAGTAAAAGTACAAAAGATGGTAATCTGTCGTACAATAATCGGCAAACAATTTCTGACTCCTAGATCATTATGGGAATTACATTTGCCAAAAACAATTTTGCAATGTAAGCATGTTTCTTCCCATCTCATCCTTTAAGTTTCAAGGTCTCACTTACAACTTAATTAAGTCGTCTAATTTAGAAACTTCAAATACTCCATGTCATGGTCTCACGCCATGGAAATTTACCTTGTCATTAATATCTAGGTCAAGGTCTCACTTATGCTAAATATTAACTCCAAGTGTCTCTTATAATTAGATAGCATGGACTTAAATTTTAGGGTATTTATTTTGATGTGACAATCAAAATATGTACGAAGAAGCATGCACACATCTTCGTATCATAAGTTTTTAAAACAAATATATATATATATATATATATATATATATATAATATATATATATATATATATATATATATATATATATATATATATATATATATATATATATTGGCTAAGAGTTAAATCAATAAAGTTTTAATTGAGGTATTGGGTTCACCAATCAAAGAATTACCTTCAATTATCGCCCACTATATCCTACTACTGCATGAGTCATAAAGACCCAAGTTATTCGGATAATTACCACAAAAGTGGCGCGTGAAATTGAGGTCAATTCACCCTTAACATGATTTTGTACAAAGAATAGCATTACTTGGTAGGTCCAATTAGACGCACAAAGGAGCGGAGGGACAAACGTCCGCCCGAAGGCTAATTAAAAATGCGTCCCTTTCGGATGACAATTTAATGTCAAGCCTCCTTATACCCCTCTTATAGTTTGTCTAAACTGGGTGAGCCGTTCACACTATTGGTACAAAACTTATCACTCAATCAAAAGTTTATGATTCTAAGTCTTAAAAATATGTTATAAATTATAATATTGCTAGTCTCGCTTGGGAGCAAATAACCGTGCGAAGCGAACCACTGTCGGTGTAACCACTGTAAAAATTCATAATGTAATAAACTATCTTACAGAATACTTATCCTTTTTCTACGTGTAATTTTTTTATTATCATTTATTTATCTGATCATAACTATTATCTAATGTGACGTAACTCACATCCTCGATAAACGTGCTCTCACGCGGACCAACATCAACTTACTTAATGTTTATTTACATAACCATTTATTTAAAATCCTACGATATACCATTTGCCACTTTACGATAATTCGTTAACGTACAATTAATAAACGTACAAAACTAAACATTTCTTATCTATTAGAGTTCTACGAAACCCTAAATTATTATAACAGCAATTACAAATAACTAAACCCTAAAGCACTAAAGTACAACTCATCCAAGCTAATGTACAAGTTACTAAAGCACAGAAACCCTAAATCCACTTTAACTCCCGATACAAACCTTAATTTCATTAAACTATGATTTTATGTAATAAAATCACAAACCCTAATTAATGTATATATAATTTTTACAAATTATAAATGTACAAGTCTTTCAAGACAATGTACAAGTCATTTATGCATAAAAACTATATATTAATAAAATCTTATTATAACCTTAAATATATTTATTTTAAAGCACATTTTACAAGTCTATTATACACAAGCCTTAAAAATAAATGTCCTAAACTCACTAAATATAAGTACAAGTCTCTAAACCTAATGTACAAGCATCCAATGCATAAAAACCAAAAATCTCATTTATATACATTTAAACCTAATAAAATCAATATATAATTAATATAACTTAACCAACCATTAAAAATATATTTTCTATATTTCTAAACCTTTAGTGAAACTCTATTAAGCTTATAGTACAACTCTTTAAAGCACAAATCCAATTCTTTTTATTTCTTATAATTCGACATACATATAAAATAAACATACAAACCTTAATTAATTTTCTAGCCAACAAACACTTAAACTAAACCCTAAACTAATCTAGTTAAATCCCTAAACCCTAGTATACAACACCTTATACCCTAGGTACCAATATATAAAGCCAATCGATCCACAATGAACTAACCTAGTTCGATTCTCACTAGGAATGAACCAAACCTTTACCTCATTTAAATCTAAACAAGTCTTGCACCATATACTACCTTCTAAGATCCAAAATACTACACATAAACATGTTTCCCTAATTAATATAAGTAGGAAAAATTATTGGTTTTTAAACAAACCACCTCACCACTCTCACAAACACCCCACGAATTCCCTCCCCCTCCTTACACTTGTCCTCAAAAACCCTAAACCACATCACATTGTCCACTAATCACACTAAATTGGTGACCTAGCCTTTCTAAAACCCTAACTCATTCCCTTCTATAAATAGCGCACCAAATTCTCTAATCTCATTTCCATATCATTCGATCTACACAAAACACAGCCCTACACCCATTCACTACTGATCCTAGAGTCCACAAAGAAGCTAAATAAAGGTCTTGAGAAGGCTTGAAAAGGAGGAAAACCCTAGGAGATCCATTTCCAAATCCATACGCCACAAATATTCCCATAATCGAATTATAGAGCAAGTAAGTATCCTAGCCTCATTTCATTTCTTTTGTAAACTTAAAAACACTTAAAACATGTCACTAAATAATCCCTAATAGTAAGATAGATCAAAACTCATGCTTTCTTTTCTTTTTCTTCTTTGTCGAACAAAACCGAACACACCATATATATATATATATATATATATATATATATATATATATATATATATATATATAATATATATATATATAGGATAAAGATCAAATAAAAAGACAAATAGCCGTACATTACGTAAAAAGAATTTTTTTTTTCAAAAATTTTCTCGAAAAATTCCAAAAAAATTCCACAAGATCATGTATGTTGGTGCATGAAAAAATTGTGAAGGAAGTTTTTCTAAAAGTGGATATTTTTTCCGAAAAAAAATTGTGAAAAAATATGTTTGTGCATTAAATCGTTTTTTTGTGCATCAAAAATTCGTTTTTGCACCAAAGTTCCTTTGATTTTTTTAATCAAAATAACATTGCGCATCTAACTAAAACAAGTTGAAAATTTTGTGCATCAAAATTTTTTTGAGCATCAAAATTCATTTTTTGTGCATTAAAAAAAATGTATAAAAACTCAAAATCAGAAAAACTTCTTTCACAAAAGTTTTATGCACCAACATACCCGATCTTGTGAAATTTTTTGGGATTTTTTCGCGAACTTTTTTAAAAAAATAAATTCTTTTTACGTAGTGTACAGATATTTTTCTTTTTATTTTAACTTTACCCTATATATATATATATATATATATATATATATATATATATATATATATATATATATATATATATTATATATATATATATAGAATCAAGATCTAATAAGATCATTCTTAAAATTGTTAAAATGAGATCCAATAGAATTTTGACAAGTGGCACTTAATTAATAAAGAAAAGAAAAATTATTAATATAACTAAAAGGGTAGATTTGGTATTTAACACCCTCTTATGTCTTTTAAGCCTAATGAAACCTACCCACAATTATCTCTAACAAACCGTACCCCTCATTATCTTGTCATTCCTCATTAACCCTAATAAAAAACACAGATCTATTGTACTCCTTAAAAACAAAACTCGTCTTTCAATCACCATTCATAAAACCATTAAAAAAAACTCAATCAAATCACCATTCATATAAAAAAAACTCCAATCATCATTCATATAAAAAAACCTCCAATCACCATTCACATCAAAAAACCCAATCTGTTGTTAACCACTTTAAAACTAATTTCTTCCACTTTATTTTCGGAAAATCGCATCAACAGCCCCGATCTCCGCCGGAATCCATCTGGGTTATTTGTTTCGTAAAATGGGTTTTATCTTATGATCGGTTTTTTGGTTCGTGATAAGAACACATATGGGAATCGATTTGTTTTTTAACTGATCGGTTTGTGACTCATTTTTTGGTGAACACGATCTATGATATGACCGGATCAGATGTGACCGAATGTCTTGCGGGTTTAGACCTGGTTAATTTCGATGGCCACAGATCTGATGTACCAGATCTGATGTACTAAACATATCACCGACACCATTGTTGGCGGTTGTTTTCGATGTTGGCTAAAGAGTTGGATTTGTTTATCGCCGTCATGTGTTTTGATGTCGACGAGAGGATATAATTTTTTTGTTTGTAAATCGTTGGTTGTGGTTTGGTGAAGAAGGTAAAAGTTTGGTTTTTATTTTTTGGGAGGTATAATATTGGGTTTCGATTAAGTAGTGGCTGTATTGGTTTTCTGATTATTTTTCGGTTAGAGTTTTCGATACATCGCCGGTACACCGGATACATGGTGGGTTAGTGCCGCTGCTATAGTAGCAGATACATCGCTAGTACATCGGGTATATTGTGGTATTTGCCGCCGGTACACCGGATACATCGCCGGTACACCGGACACATCGCTGGTACACCAGATACATCGTGGGTTGGTGCCGCTGCTGCTGTTCGGTTTTGGTTTGAAGAATTATTGTAAATTTGTAATGTAGTTTTTTTAGATAGTTTCTTGATACACATATTTGTATATGTATCTCATCTGTTTATGTATCGGATTTCTGGGTAAAGATTCCGGTGTACCGGAATCTGCTGTTGTTCAGTTTTGGTTTGAATATTTATTGTAGTAATGTAGCAGTTTTTTTATATACGCTCTTGATACACATATATGTATATGTATTTCATCTGTATCAAATTACGGGTGAAATTGCACGGATTCCGGTGTACCGGAATCAGCTGTTGTATAAAAAGATGTGGACCAGTTTTTAGTATAAAAAATAGACGAAAAATTAAAAAACGATGGACCACATTAGAACTTGGATTGTCCAAAATACCCTTGAAACCTTATTAATGTCACTCATTTAATGTTAATCTCATCTAACACACATAAAAAGATCCAATGGTCCATATTGGGTCTTACTTTTACAATTTTAAGATTGATCTCATTATAACCCTCCCCTATATATATATATATATATATATATATATATATATATATATATATATATATATATATATATATATATATATATATATATATATATATATATATATATATATATTTCTTTTTAGAAAAACAAATCAAAACCTCTAAAACACATTAGGGATAGATTAAATATGTTCATGATAATGATAACATGCATTGAAAACTAGTTATAACGCTTAGAAATAAAAAACTCAAGCGTTTTTCTTTTTCTGTCGCAAACCAGCCCAACGCCCCAACTTTGCACCTTTGTTTCGACCATCAAATGATCTCTAAAAATTCTAAACTTTTGCCACAATAAAGACCACCCAGCTAACTAATTGTAGGAAAAAGAAAGTCGTAAAAAGATTGCTTTTTCTAAAAGTTATTCGAGTTTGTTTCTGCCTCTCACAAACTAATGCAACGCATCATATTTAAATTGGTTCGAGCTTATAAGCTCGAATCATGAGCTTATAAGCTGTAAATAAGTTGTTTACAAACTTAACAAAACTTGTATAAAGGAGTCGTAGAAAGTCATGCCCTTTCCCGCAACTTAGAACGCATTTAAATGAAATAAGGACATCGGGTGAAACGCCAAAAATGCTTGGAGGGTATTTTCTGCCAAAACTCCAACTAGTTTTATAACTTGGACTTTAATTGATGTCGACTTGCAGTTTAGGGGTAAAAAGTGTCAATTTTGAAACTATAGGGTATAAACTGTCATTTCGCCATAGTTGAGGGGTAAAAGTTGCCAACTTATGAAAGTTGAGGGGTAAAAATTGTCATTTTATGAAAGTTCAGGGGTATAAACTGTCAATATATGAAACTATAGGGTAAAAAGCGTAACTTTATATAATTATTATTTAAATATATTTTAAATATATTATAATAAAAACTAATAAAGAAAATACATTTATCTCAATAACGAACAAACGGAAACATAAAAATGAGAAATAAGATAAAATCTTATCCAACTTTTGAAGAGACTTCATGTTGTCTCAATTAAACATTTATTCGACAACCAAAACGTTACGAAACGAACATTAAAACTTATATATATTGGAATATGATTACTGAAACTTGACATACCAAACCAGGTCGCGTGCCGGAGACGTTTATCAGCTTTATTTAACTTTGTTTTCCATCCAGACTGCTAAGGTGAGTTCATAGTCCCACTTTTTATACGTTTTCCAAACTTGTGGGGAGATACATGCTACTAAACCGAACACAAGTATTTTCTGTATGCTTTCCTGATTGTTATTGCCTAAGTTAACTGTTGCCTATTTAAAAAGTCCCTCATATCATGCACCATTAATCACCTGCGGGTGAGCGCGAATATAGTGAATGGATCTATTGGAATTGACGTCCCATTTGTACTAGCAGGATGGATTTCCTTAATGTTAGCCGGATAGACAAATGCATTTTATTTGAGTTCAATAAAGAGTTTGGCAAGCTCCTACTCGGGGGCATTATTACTTCCATTTAATTATGTGAGTAAAAACAGAAACCTGTTAACGTTTTGCGTGTCATGAGACTTAGAGAAATATATAACGAACTGCAATATTACTGATTTACTTTCCATTTAGCTTGTGATCAAACTGATTATAACTTGAAAACGTTATGGATTCACTCAACCTTTGTGTTGACTTTTTAAACATGTTTTTTCTCAGGTAACTGGAAGTACGATTTGGCACGGAGTGGCTGTGGACTTTTTATTATAAAAAGAGTGTTCATTTTGTTATCATTCAATGAATAATGTATATTTTATAACGTACTTCGAAACTTCCCGTTGGGACCTGTATAATGTAACTCTGATTAAAATAAATGAATGATAACAATTTTATTTAAAACGTCTCTTTTCGAGTCGTTTTCTATTTTCATGACTGTGATGCTTGAAGTAACACCCCAACTTATATTCCGCTACGAATATCGAAAACGGGGTGTGTTACAGATTGGTATCAGAGCTCATGGTTATAGAGAACCAAATGTTTTCAAACATTGGACTATAACCACTTTTCATAAACTTAAGCAAAAGTCCTCTGTGCCACAACGCTACTGAAATGCTACTTATACATGTTTATTTCTAAATATTTAGTTACATAGTGAAATATTTATAATTACCGGGTGGTTACAGGGTTATGGTTTCCCCTACCCATTTTATCCCTCTTATGTCGGACTCGGATATTGAAAATATCACGACAGTACTGGACATCACGCCCATGCCTACATCTTCACTACCACCTCCACTATCATCTACAAGTTTATATTCCCCCATCTGTCCCATTTTGAACTTAGTGAAATAGCTAGGACCATTATCGCCCGATATCACGTTTTACCCCGATCACCTACTTCCGACTTCTCTACCCCATCGCAAGTCTTTGAAATAGGTGAAAGCTCGCAGGCGGCACAGGATCGACAGCTGACTGTTTCTACCCTCCTGACGCGACTAGAACGGCAAGAAGAACAGGTTGAGACTGCTTTAGGTCATCTCGACGAGCTGCCTCTAGAAATCATCGAGGATATTGAATATAGAATTGAAGATCTAGTTACTGGTCAAGAGACCATGAAGCAAAAGATGGACGAGAATCGTAAGAGGACAGAGAACCGTCATGAGCAGCTGAGACAGGAAATATCTATGACGAATTGAAGTTGATAGAAGAGATGATGAAAAGGAATGAAGAACTGATGACAGCTCAGACCAGGATCACTGTTTTGGAGACAGTAGTGGAAGACATGCAAGCTTGATACCAGGAGTATATACAGAATCTCGTCAGCATGATCGTTGAGCTCGAGAGTCAACTAAGAGGAGCTTCTGGTAGCCACTAGATCAGATTGTTATCTATTAGCTTTTGTACTATGTCTCTGCTATGGGATCTATAGTATAGACATGACGCTAGTAGGTAGTTTATATCTACCAGCTTTTGTACTATATCTTAGCCATGGGATATGTGGCATAAATATGACGCTTGTATTAATTTTGTTATATATATAACAAATTAGCAAGTTATTTATGACTATATGTGGTTGTGATATTTGCTGTGTATGATATAGATTGATGTGGGCCAGTGTTGATCATTTTACATACATGTGTGATATTTGGGCATGTTGTGACCTTATGATTATCATGGATTCTACCTTGTTAATTTAAAATGGTCACTATGCAAATTCTAAACATGTGTTTTCTTGTGGTATTAATAGAAATATGCCTCGCAATTCCCCAGAACCAGTCATGTCCCAAGCTGCTATCCGAAAGCTTGTTGCAGACAGTGTTGCTGCAGCACTTGAGAATCAAGCAGCAGTATTGGCCCGTTCTGGAAGCACTAGCAGACCCAATGGAGAAAGCGAGACAGCAATAGCTCGCAAGTGCACTTATAAAGACTTCATAAACAGCAAACCAATTTTCTTTAAAGGAACAGAAGGAGCAACTGAGTTGGCTCGTTGGTTTGAGCGTACGGAAATAGTCTTCGTAAGAAGTGGGTGTACTGAAGACTGTAAAGTTACTTTTGCTACAGGGACTTTCTTGGAAGATGCCCTGTCTTGGTGGACTTCTACTGCCCAAACTATGGGAGTTGAAGCAGCTCACCAACTCACATGGGAAGATCTTAAAAAGAAGATGTTGAAGAAATACTGCCCCCGTACTGAGATTAAGAAGCTGGAGGATGAGTTTCACCAGCTAGTTGTGAAAGGAACTGATCTCAAGGCCTACAATAGGAGGTTTCAGGAACTTGCTATCCTGTGCCCAACTGTTGTGCCTGATGTTGAGAAAACATTGGAGAAGTATATTGAAGGATTACCTCGAAGTATCGAGGGAAATGTTACTGCATCCAAGCCTCAATCATTGGAAGAGGCAATTACCATAGCCCAACAGTTAATGGATCGTGAAATCAAGCGTAGTTCCACCCAAGGAAGTAATGAGAACAAGCGAAAGCTTGATGATAGAAGGATCACCCATTACCACAACAATCACCATCACCAACAGAATCGTCGGCAGGAGATTGCCAAAGCATATACTGCCACACCTGCTGAGAGAAGTGGTTATATCGGAACAAAACCATTTTGCAATCGATGCTCGTTGCACCACTACGGTCCATGCACCATTAAGTGCGCAAAGTGTCTGAAAGTTGGACATCAGACCAAAGACTGTAAAGCAACAGGAGCAAATCTACAGCCAGTAATTGTAACTTGCCACGGATGTGGTGAGAAGGGACATTACAAGAGTCAGTGCCGAAAGCCGAATGCCAATCAGAACAATGATGCCCGCGGAAGAGCGTATGTGTTAGGAGATGGGAATGCACAGCCGAACCAAGACTAGTGCAAGAGAACGAGAACTTGTTAAGATCCCAACAACGTCAAAGGATGATACCTAAGTTTAAACAGAAGAGAAATTCCTGTTGTAGATAAATAAATCGTAGTTTAAAACTTCCTAAGTGTATTTCCTCTTGTACTCTATCTTAGTTACGATGAATGTAACCTAAGTGTAACAACTACCTTTCTACCGTATGAAATCTCTATCTTGTAGTATTTCCGTAATAATCACAATCTACGTTTCTATTCCATTTACCCTGTTCATAGTCCTTACGTAACAAAACACTAGTATACCATTAGGAATCTGACTAATATTATTTCTGACTGAACAATAGACTATTATCACCATCTATAAGATTCTCACACGAACCTTAAGATCTATTTCGAGGATATCCCATTAGTAAAATTCCCTAACTCATCACTATAATATGAACCAAAAATTTTCTTATCTTTTTGGAATATATATATATATATATATATATATATATATATATATATATATATATATATATATATATATATATATATATATAATTATGTTGTTACTTTTCAAAAATAACACGTTGAACACCATCTAAAACTTTTCAAAAAGAATAAATACCACAGTAACTGAGCCAAACATCACATCATTTGGTCCTGAATTATACATAGCCTGATCACCTATGTATAATTTAGGAAGAATCATGTCATCAATGGAACAATTACCTTTTCAGATTTTATAATAACAATTTTCATTCAAAAGCAAAATATTGAAACAAAATAAATTGTTCATAAAACATCAATTTTGATTAAATACAACAGATGCCTACACCTACTACCTATTACCTCTAAGATAGGAAATCGACAAAATAAGGATAAGAAAACCCTAAGAGTTCACAAAGATTTATGGCAAATAGTACAAATTTTATTAGAATCCACGAAAATTAATACATAGAGATATAATTAGCATCGGAAGTGCTAATGTTACAATGATTACAATAAAAGGCATAGAATCGCCAATAGGTTGACCCGCCATAGCAACAAAGACCACCACCAAACCAACAATAGCTAGAGCCACGACGGGATGAATCACCTTGATTATCCTGCGCACGATAGTGAGAATATATATTAGGCATAAGAACAAATAAGTTTTATTTCACTAAGGACTACATAGAAATACAACAAGGATTCATATTAACAACCCTAACCCGAAACCATTACCCCCATAGTTTGTCCACACCAATAGCGAGAACCACAAATGGCATAAGGACCGCTAGAACGCAAACCAAGAATGCATAATCTTCATTAGGAACGTACGCCAAATAAGTAACCGCAAGAACAACATAAACGATTGCTAAGATTGTGATAAGGTGCGGCATTTTGAGATTTTAATGAGAGAATTTAGTGGTGAAAGAATGAGGATTAAAAATGGGGTATTTATAGGAGAAAAACTAGCCGTTATTTACTATTCCTAGCCGTTGCAATTTACTATTCCTGACCGTTAGAAATAACTATTCACAGCCTTTGGATTTATTAGGTGGCAAAACATTCAAATTTATTTCATCTAGTAGGAATAAAACTAACAAAACTACGTTCTTTTAAGTACCGAATGGAAATTCCTAGACAACTCTTTTTGGACTAAGAATTTAATCAATGACTAGCAGTAAGACGATATTATTGGATTTATAGGACATAAAAACAAGATAATATTATATATAATATTATTTTTAAACTTTAGGCATTTTAAGCATATCAAACTCACATCACCAACCAAATCGTTGTACGATTTCCCATTCTCACACTCACTATCTGAATAAGTTAGAATCTAGGCTCAACTCTTTTTATACTTCACTTTTTCCAAACACCTCAACCAACACAGACTGAATCTCGGGACGAGATTCCCTCAACGGGGGGATACTCTAACCACTATAAAAATTCCACAATGTAATAAACTATCTTACATAATACTTATCCTTTTTCTACGTGTAACTTTTTTTTTATTATTTATTTATCTGATCATAACTATTATTTAATGTGACATAACTCACATCCTCGATAAACGTGCTCTCACGCGGACCAACATCAACTTACTTAATGTTTATTTACATAACCATTATATAAAATCCTACAATATACCATTTGCCACTTTACAATAATTCGTTAACGTACAATTAATAAACGTACAAAACTAAACATTTCTTATCTATTAAAGTTCTACGAAACCCTAAATTATTATAATAGCAATTACAAATAACTAAACCCTAAAACACTAAAGTACAACTCATCCAAGCTAATGTACAAGTTACTAAAGCACAGAAACCCTAAATCCACTTTAACTCCCGATACAAACCCTAATTTCATTAAACTATGATTTTATGTAATAAAATCACAAACCCTAATTAATGTATATATAATTTTTACAAATTATAAATGTACAAGTCTTTCAAGACAATGTACAAGTCATTTATGCATAAAACTATATATTAATAAAAATCTCATTATAACCTTAAATATATTTATTTTAAAGCCCATTTTACAAGTCTATTATACACAAGCCTTAAAAATAAATTTCCTAAACTCACTAAATATAAGTACAAGTCTCTAAACCTAATGTACAAGCATCCAATGCATAAAAACCAAAAATCTCATTTATATACATTTAAACCTAATAAAATCAATATATAATTAATATAACTTAACCAACCATTAAAAATATATTTTCTATATTCCTAAACCTTTAGTGCAAATCTATTAAGCTTATGGTACAACTCTTTAAAGCACAAATCCAATTCTTTTTATTTTCTTATAATTCGACATACATATAAAATAAACATACAAACCTTAATTAATTTTCTAGCCAACAAACACTTAAACTAAACCCTAAACTAATCTAGTTACATCTCTAAACCCTAGTGTACAACACCTTATACCCTAGGTACCAATATATAAAGCCAATCAATCCACAATAAACTAACCTAGTTCGATTCTCACTAGGAATGAACCAAACCTTTACCTCATTTAAATCTAAACAAGTCTTGCACCATATACTACCTTTTAAGATCCAAAATACTACACATAAACATGTTTCCCTAATTAATATAAGTAGGAAAAATTATTGGATTTTAAACAAACCACCTCACCACTCTCACAAACACCCCACGAATTCCCTCCCCCTCCTTACACTTGTCCTCAAAAGCCCCTAAACCACATCACATTGTCCCCTAATCACACTAACATTGTGACCTAGCCTTTCTAAAACCCTAACTCATCCCCTTATATAAATAGCGATCCAAATTCTCTCATCTCATTTCCATATCATTCGATCTACACCAAAAACAGCCCTACACCCTTTCACTACAGATCCTAGAGTCCACAAAGAAGCTAAATAAAGGTCTTGAGAAGCCTTGAAAAGGAGGAAAACCCTAGGAGACCCATTTCCAAATCCATACGCCACAAATATTCCCATAATCGAATTATAGAGCAAGTAAGTATCCTAGCCTCATTTCATTTCTTTTGTAAACTTAAAAACACTTAAAACATGTCACTAAATAATCCCTAATAGTAAGATAGATCAAAACTCATGCTTTCTTTTCTTTTTCTTCTTTGTCGAACAAAACCGAACGCACCATATATATATATATATATATATATATATATATATATATATATATATATATATATATTCTTTTTAGAAAAACAAATCAAAAACCTCTAAAACACATTAGGGATAGATTAAATATGTTCATGATAATGATAACATGCATTGAAAACTAGTTATAACGCTTAGAAATAAAAAACTCAAGCGTTTTTCTTTTTCTTTTTCTGTCGCAAACCAGCCCAACGCCCCAACTTTGCACCTTTGTTTCGACCATCAAAGGATCTCTAAAAATTCTAAATTTTTGCCACAATAAAGACCACCCAGCTAACTAATTGTAGGAAAAAGAACGTCGTAAAAAGATTGCGTTTTCTAAAAGTTATTCGAGTTTGTTTCTGCCTCTCGCAAACTGATGCAACGCATCATATTTAAATTGGTTCGAGCTTATAAGCTCGAATCATGAGCTTATAAGCTGTAAATAAGCTGTTTACTAACTTAACAAAACTTGTATAAAGGAGTCGTAGAAAGTCGTGCCTTTTCCCGCAACTTAGAACGCGTTTAAATGAAATAAGGACATCAGGTGAAACGCCAAAAATGCTTGGAGGGTATTTTCTGCCAAAACTCCAACTAGTTTTATAACTTGGACTTTAATTGATGTCGACCTGCAGTTTAGGGGTAAAAAGTGTCAATTTTGAAACTATAGGGTATAAACTGTCATTTCACCATAGTTGAGGTGTAAAAGTTGCCAACTTATGAAAGTTGAGGGGTAAAAATTGTCATTTTATTAAAGAGTTCAGGGGTATAAACTATCAATATATGAAACTATAGGGTAAAAAGCGTAACTTTATATAATTATTATTAGAAATATATTTTAAATATATTATAATAAAAACTAATAAACAAAATACATTTATCTCAATAACGAACAAACGGAAACATAAAAATGAGAAATAAGATAAAATCTTATCCAACTTTTGAAGAGACTTCATGTTGTCTCAATTAAACATTTATTCGACAACCAAAACGTTTCGAAACGAACATTAAAACTTATATATATTGGAATATGATTACTGAAATTTGACATACCAAACCAGGTCGCGTGCCGGAGACGTTTATCAACTCTATTTAACTTTGTTTTCCATCCAGACTGCTATGGTGAGTTCATAGTCCCACTTTTTATACGTTTTCCAAACTTGTGGGGTGATACATGCTACTAAACCGAACACAAGTATTTTCTGTATGCTTTCCTGATTGTTATTGCCTAAGTTAACTGTTGCCTATTAAAAAAGTCCCTCATATCATGCACCATTAATCACCTGCGGGTGAGCGCAAATATAGTGAATAGATCTATTGGAATTGACGTCCATTTGTACTAGCCGGATGGATTTCCTTAGTGTTAGCCGGATAGACAAATGCATTTTATTTGAGTTCAATAAAGAGTTTGGCAAGCTCCTACTCGAGGGCATTATTACTTCCATTTAATTATGTGAGTAAAAACGGAAACCTGTTAACGTTTTGCGTGTCATGAGACTTAAAGAAATATATAACGAACTGCAATATTACTGATTTACTTTCCATTTAGCTTGTGATCAAACTGATTATAACTTTAAAACGTTATGGATTCACTCAACCTTTGTGTTGACTTTTTAAGCATGTTTTATCTCAGGTAACTGGAAGTACGATTTGGCACGGAGTGGCTGTGGACTTTTTATTATAAAAAGAGTGTTCATTTTGCTATCATTCAATAAATAATGTATCTTTTATAACGTACTTCGAAACTTCCCGTTGGGACCTGTATAATGTAACTCTGATTAAAATAAATGAATGATAACAATTTTATTTAAAACATCTCTTTTCGAGTCGTTTTCTATTTTCATGACTGTGATGCTTGAAGTAACACCCCAACTTATATTCCGCTGCGAATATCGAAAACGGGGGTGTTACAGTCGGCACATAAGACTTGGCAATATATAATTTATCACATCAAGGTTTCATAGTTATTAGATCAATTTATTTTCTATTTCAAAAATTACCCTCTTTTTGCTTACAATTCAACAAGTAATTTAAACAAAAAAGACAAGTAATTTAATAAAAATAAATAACCACATAATAACTCGTATAATCTTAACTATTAAATCATATAGCAACATGCAAACCTTTTGATAAATCCTATTAATAATCTATATGTGAATTATTATGCATATAATTACTAAGACTCCCACTGGTTTCTGAGCTAATGGTACCAATGGACCATATACACCAAACAAGTTGGTTGCATAAGCCTTAGCAAACATATACCACCTTGCACATAAAAGATTCATTAATATAATTAATTAGGTCTTCCCTAACTTTAGATCTATCATTTTATTACATGTAACAAGTAACTTAACAATTAATTACAAACCCTAATCCATGATAAACATGCATGTTTCATCATGGATTAAATTGCAAGTCAAGGAACGTAACCCTTTACACAAATAAACACACATGTTCCTAATTTTAGTGTTACAAAACTATATTTTTAATTAAAGAGGGATCGACCCCCCCCCCCCCTCCACAAAAAAAAAAAAAAAAAAAAAAAAAAAAAAAAATTAGGATTCGAAAATTTTTATGTTCTAAAAACCCTAAAAATTTCGACTAACATGTTAATCCAAATCAAAAATTCGATTTTTATGTGTTTCGTACAATTACATGTTAAACGGCTCGTGATGCCACTGTTAGAATTTAAATACCATAACAATTATATAATTAATTCTACATCACCAAAGCACGTAGCGGAAGCAAAAAATCAATATTTAACATGTAAAGAGATTAACCGAATACTAAAGATACGTACCTTTGATCCTAGCAAGAACAAGGATCTAAACTTCAATTCTTCTTCTTTAATCAAACAATAGGATTAACGAGAAACCCCTTACCTTTTTGTTTCTCAATCCAAGATGGTATTAACTAAAGTAAGTTAATTACCAAGGTTTTGTACACACGTACTATAACTAATTAATGTTTGGTGCTAGCAAAAGAACACAAAAATTAAACCAAACTAATTTGTTTAATAAAACTTTGATCGACTAATACCCTAAGGTATATAGCTCGATCGGTTTGAATGAGAAGAAGAGAAAACAAAGTTTAGGGTTATAGTAACAATGCACAAAAGATGTAAACTAATAACCCTTGCCTTTGTATTTATAGGCTACATATCTTGGAGGACAAGTTGGACTCGAATTGGGTTTCCTAAGCCCTTATACGATCGGCCCTAAACTCCCAAAGGAGTTCTAGAACTTTCTTGTCCCTCTATTTGCACCTATGGTACTTCCTTTATTCACTAACGGCCGTTAGTCCATTCCGTTAATTACTTAACGTCCGTTAGTCCTTATTTCGTGTCCAAATAATTAAATACATAACAGTTATATATATTAATTATTTACATTAATCCTTCATACGTAAAGTGTGCAATCCCAAAGGTCCCGAGTTCGATTATAGTTATACACGATTTAATATTTTTCCACAAACTCTACCAAAATTTTCCACCAAAGGACACAACTTTTCCCATAAAGCGTGACCTTTCCCACTAACCGATTTTAACTTAATTTCGGTTATGTTTTATAGGACATAATTGATCTCTTCCAAATATAACACACATAACAACTTTTTGTGTATTGCTTTGTTCTCTCATGGCTTATAAACAAAGTGCGATTATCTGAATTATCCAATGGAAGATTTCGTGATACCCGAGGCATATAGGGTCGAAATACTTCAATTTGAAAGTGGTCTCTACAGGATTCAGAGATTATATAAGAATTATTACCACTCACACACACCCAAATTCTTACACTAGTAACACTGAATGAAAACTGGGACCGAAATACTCTAGTTTTCTTTCATAAAACGTTGTGATGAGAACGTAAGGGGTGGTGTGGTAATATATTAATCATTGTGATGATGATAATATCGTCGTAGCCGATAACATTGTTTAACATACCTAGTGCTCAAAGATAGTATAAGATAGATCAGTGATTACCTTTGTCCTATCATCATAACCTTAGTTAATCCTTGACTAACGAGTTCTTTATTCATCTTGCAGGCAATGAGACATAAAATTTTTAAAATATTGTTAACTTAGCTTGTTTGTTGTCTCACCTTTTCCTATAGGTGAAATTACAACGGGAATGATGTTTTTCACTCATACAAGGCAAGTATAATATATATATATATATATATATATATATATATATATATATATATATATATATATATATATATATATATATATATATATATATATATATATACAAGCATAACTTGTACTCATACAAGGAAGTATCTAAATATTTGGATATTATATAATGTTGAGACACTGTGCTACTGCTAATGATCACCATCAACGTCAACCACCATTATAGATCAGCGTGGTGACCATTGCCAATGAATTCGCAGTGTCGAAACTTTCTTTCTCTTTTATATCTTTCATTCTCTCCTTGGCATTTGTCACTCCAATCATTATTCGTAAATAGCTTAATCAGAAGAATCCAGCCGCCACCTTACGATTTTGTATGCAACAACTAGTATCACATATAGAAATTATAAGTAGTATAAGATACATGTTCTGATATCCAACCATTTCTCATAAGTTGATAAAGCAAAAGAGAAATGTTTCTGATATAACATGGTTAAAAATGGGCATTACATGAAACAATTAGATTAAATAATTGATTAGTGAATTTAATTACATAGTGAACTGTTAACTGTACTCTCAATCTCACTTTCTGTACAGCTAGACAACAAAATGACTATTATAAACCGACATTTACAAAGGCCTAATCTCAATCCCTTGCACAACTAGGCCAACAAAGTTTACATTTTCGGTTCTGTAACCAATGAACTCAATTTCCAAGTTAATAGATCCGGTAGTACCAGTCGAAATTTCACAAAATTGAAATTCCATCCAACCATCCTTTCTTAATCTTGGATGGCCTTTTATTTTGCAGGGACGTGGTTGGATGTGATCTTGATCCGTCTTGGGTCCAATAACCGGAGTCTGAGGAGGAGTGACTAAATAGATTAGCCGCTCACGATTAGAACCAGATGAGGGATCATCAATAGTAGTTTGTATGTGATGCTGAAATGAAGAATCGTCTTCCGGCAATTTGTAAATGATGTGACATGAATAGAGTGTTTGAGGTGACAATATTTCAGACGTGAGCTTAAATTTAATAAGAAATCTATCTCCATCTGGAAACTCAGCCATCTCCCCGAATCTACAAAATTGTGGGAGAAGAATACATGATGAATTAGTAATTAGTTACAAACGATAGCATTGTGCAAGAAGATAAAACATCAGATTTGTGCAAGAAGCTAAGCAAGCAATCTATGCAACCTACAATTAAGTTATCGTATCATCTATATATACATTAGGGACAAACGATATATGAAACTAAAATGTGAAAAGAAAGTCGGATAACCTTGATTCTGGTGAAGACTTCCATATCCATTCTTTGTCTAACAAAGATGCTCTTGCTGGTATCATAAGACGTTTCTTCATATCTTTGCTCACGGAAAACCATTTCTGTAGATTAAAAAAAAAAAAAAAAAAAAACTTTTTTGTTAGTATTTATAAAATGCTATCGTTTATTATTGTCAAACTTATAAAATCATACTTTATGAGAGTTACACGAAAAAATCACTAGGTAGCTATAATTAATTACTGGGATTAAGTCATAGAATACCAACGAACTTTCTTTATTGTCTTGTTTTGGTTCGTGAACCAATTAAAATATGTGCAATAGCAACGCACTTTCATAAGTGTTTCAATCTGCACATTTTGATGACGTGTCATACTTGAAAGTCTGACATGTATCACCATTTGTAACGTGACAAGTCATCAAAATGTGCAGATTGGAACACTTATGAAAGTTCGTTGCTATTGCACATCTTTTAATCAGTTCACGTACCAAAACGAGACAATGAAGAAAATTCGTTGCTATTCTATGACTTAATCCCTTAATTATAATGTACGAATTAACTAGTGAATGAAATGTGAAGCTTGGTGATCAAAATTTATTGATTTTCAATTGATAAAAACATACACACATATATAGATGTTCATCGTTTTCTTTATAATTGGACAATGAGTTGAAAGTAGACAGTTAGATCGACTAATACCTTTTCATTGTTGTCAACCAGAAATCCCTTGCGAAGAAGAAAGTGTTGGAATATATGAATCATAATACTATAAACATATAAAACATCACAAAGCACGCAGCGGAAAGATCTAATGAACATGTAATTAATTAACATTAATAAACACGTACCTTAATCGCGTAATCACCAAGAACAATCAAGAACCCTAATTAGGTTTTGATTATGTCGATCCAAACAAGGTAAAATCACCAAGAATCACAAGCTAAAATAAGCTTGTAACCCGTTCTTGTACACACGCGATAGTAGCGTTCCAATGGGAAAGCTAGGTTCAAGATCACTAACAAACCAAACACTTTGTTGCAACACTTGAATCGCCAAGTTCTAGTGAACTTAAAAAATGGGTCGATCAAGGTATAGCAAGAGGAAGAAAAGAAGAGAAGTTTGGCTAGAGTTAGGGATACTTGATTAGGTGAAAATCAATAAACAAGTGAATTGTATTTATAGGCAAAACCTAAAACACATTACTTGTTCCCTACTCCTTCCAAAAGTCGGCCAAGCCTAGCCCAAGGCTGTTTTCTGCCGCCCCAACCCAATCATGGGTTTCTAGATCCTTCTTTTCACTTTTAGTCCTTTAACGGTCGTTATCTTTAACACCGTTAAGTACTAACTGTCGTTAAGTGCTTTTAGTGAAATGAATAAATAAATATAAATATAAAATGTATATTTAATTATTCAAACCAAAGGAACTCTCACGTATTGTGTGCAATCCCGAGTCTCGGGTTCGAAACCGGACATACAAATATTAATATCATTAAACACAAACTCTAACAGCTCCCACTTGGATAATGATTAATATTGTAATGACATGGGCTAGTCTAGCTTTAACAGATCCCAATGCCCCCAGCTCGATCCGAGTTGTGGTTCTCCTGGAAAAAACCACGTGATGATATAATCATCATACTTATCCTTTTGTTACTAATACTGCGTTAATTTGGATATGGATCTTTGTCATTCCATAATTAACAGTAGTTTCTCGTTTGTACATAATTGAACAAGATTACCAAAACATCTGAACATCTTCCAGATAGACTTTGGGCGTGCGCACGCAAACACCTTGTCAATTCTACGAGTGGCCTAGCAGTATTAAATTTCAACACAAAGTTGAACGAACAAATCCTTTATTGACTACTAGCATAACCCTCGAACTTCACATCATTCCCGAAAATAGCCCTTATAACTACCTTTTACGGATAGCGTTAGACTATCTCACAGAAAATGAGCTACATCCTCGGCAATTATCCAGCATCTCAAGTCAGAGGATAAATATTCATGATATACTTGATGACTATGATCCATAAAGTATAATCATGCGGTTGGGATAAGTCCTATATTCATTTTATCCTATAATGAATATCATGTGATATTGGTGTCTCAACCTACAGTCTATTCTACCAATCCTCACATTTGCCTTAGTTCAATAATATTCCCATATTATTGATTGACAACGGACCATTTAGAATAAATTAATTATTCACGGATTTAAACATGCAAATATAGGACACAAATATTAATAATGATAATAAACGTTATCCGCACTTTATTTCATTAATATAATAATTGTTTTACATGTCCCTATCGAAATACTAATCCAACAGATTTACATGAAACTATCTGGCAATCGAAGACCAATGCCCTGAGTATGTTGAGTAAACGATTCTTTTGGTAATGCCTTCGTAAAAGGATCAGCCAGATTGTTATCTGTGTGAACTTTGAGTACATTTATTTCACCGTCATTCACTTGTTCTCGAACATAGTGAAGTTTCCTTTTAAAGTGTCTGGCGCCTTTCATAACTCCAGGTTCATTGGCGAATGTAATTGCAGCAGAGTTGTCGCAATATACATTTATAGGTAATTCAATAGAAGGCATCACTCCAAGATCCTTAACGAATTTCCTTATCCAAACAGCTTCTTGTGCCGCCTCCGACGCAGCAATGTACTCAGCTTCTGTAGCAGACATGGCCGTTATACTCTGCTTCTTACTCTTCCAGTCCACGGCTCCTCCATTTATGACAAAAACGTAACCCGTCTGAGACTTCGTATCATCTTTATCAGTTTGAAAGGATGCATCACAGAAACCTGTAACATTCAGTTCTGTGTCTGGATTTCCCCCGAAAACAAGAAACATATCTTTAGTATTCCTTAGATACTTAAGAATGTCCTTTACAGCTTTCCAGTGTTTGACCCCTGGATTCTGCTGATATCGACTGGTCATGTTTTGAGCAAATGCCACATCTGGCCTTGTGCATCTAACAGCATACATGATAGAACCAACTGCAGATGCATATGGAACTTTCTTCATGTATGCTTCCTCTTCAGGTGTAGAAGCACACATTTCACTGCTCAATTCATGTTTCACTTGCATGGGCAGATATCCTTTCTTGGAATTCTGCATATTGAATCTCTTCAATATTTTATCCATGTACGCACTTTGACTTAAACCGATTAATCGTTTAGATCTGTCTCGATAGATCTTGATTCCAAGGATATACGCTGCTTCTCCCAAATCCTTCATGGAAAAACATTCACATAGATACGCCTTAACTTCATTAAGACTAGGTATGTGATTTCCCATGATCAATATGTCATCGACATATAGGATAAGAAACACAGTGTTACTCCCACTAACTTTGTGGTATACACATGGCTCATCGAAATTTTGAGTAAATCCAAACTTCTTGATTTCCTCATCAAATTTCTTATTCCATTGCCTGGATGCTTGCTTCAATCCATAAATGGATCTTTGAAGTTTGCATACACGCTCAGGAAATTGTGGATTTACAAAACCTTCAGGTTGCGCCATATAGATGTCTTCATCTAGGCGACCATTCAGAAACGCGGTTTTGACATCCATTTGCCAAATCTCATAGTCATAGTAGGCAGCTATAGCTATAAGAATCCTAATAGCTCTAATATCGGCTACAGGAGAAAAGGTCTCCTCATAGTCAATACCGTATGTTTGGGTAAAGCCCTTGGCTACCAAACGAGCTTTGTAGGTGTGTACGTTGCCATCCATGTCAGTCTTTTTCTTGAAGAGCCACTTACACCCAACTACCTTAGCATTGGGTGGAAGGTCTACTTCAGTCCAGACTTGATTATCTTTCATGGATTGCATTTCCCCATCCATGGCTACCTGCCATTTATCCTTTTCAGGACTATTAATGGCATCTCTATAACTAGTTGGCTCATCAGTTTGATCCAATAGTATAGTTTCCTCATCATCTATGTTCAAACATAGACGCTCAGGAGCCTTTGTAGATCTTGAGGATCTACGGACGGGTACCACTTCAACTTCAGGTGGAGGACCTAAACTTTCCGGTTCCACAGGAAGTGTGTTAGTGCTTTCAGAAGGTGAAGTATCTTCATGATCATTTTCAAGATCATATGCCCTCCCACTGAATTCTTGAGATATTAGATTATCTTCAAGAAATTCACCGTACCTAGCTACGATAACCTTATTTTCTTGTGGGAAGTAAAAGTAGTAACCCTTCGATTCCTTAGGGTATCCTACGAAGATACACTTAACAGATCTTTGTTGGAGTTTATCAGGTGAGTCACGTTTAACAAACGCCTCACAACCCCAGACCTTTAAGTAAGAAAAGTTGGGAGCTTTTCCGGTCCATACTTCATATGGAGTCTTATCAACCTTCTTAGTTGGAATCCTATTCAACACGTGAACAGCCGTTTCAAGAGCATAATCCCAAAAGGATAAGGGAAGAGTTGTAAGATTAAACATTGATCGTACCATATCTAACAAGGTACGATTTCTCCTTTCAGATACACCATTTTGTTGTGGAGTATAAGGAGATGTGAGTTGTTGGACAATACCACACTCAGTCAAATAATCTTTGAACTCTTGGCTCAAATACTCACCACCACGATCGGATCGAAGTGCCTTAATCTTCTTTCCGAGTTGAAGTTCTACTTCATTTTTAAAGACCTTGAATGTCTCAAAGACTTCATGTTTATGTTTAAGTAAATAAACATAACCATAACGACTATAGTCATCCGTGAAGGTCAAGAAGTAGCTAGCACCGCGTTTTGACACGTGTCTAAGTGGACCACACACATCCGTGTGTATTAATCCAAGTAGATCAGAAGCCTTCTCCATATTGCTATGGAAAGGTTTCTTTGTCATCTTACCTGATATGCAAGATTCGCATTTATCAACTGAATCATCATTGATATTAGGTAAAAGCCCATCACTTAGCAGCTTTTCCATGCGTTTCTTGCCTATGTGGGCAAGGCGACAGTGCCATAAATAAGACGAATCCAAGTTAGACTTGGTTCTCTTATTCCCGATGCTATACATAGAATTATTTCTATTGGATACATGGTTATCCATGTCAATTTCAAACACACCATTTAATGAAATAGCATTAAAGTAGAAAACAGAATTTAAAGAAACAGAAATTCCATTATCATTAAAAGTATGCTTAAAACCCAAATCCAATAACAAAGAAACTGAAACGACACCTCTAACAATAGAAGGTGCGTAATGACAATTGTCTAAAACCAAAATCAAACCCGAAGGTAACACTAGATCAAAAGTCCCTATGGCCTCTACTGCTGCACGTATCCCGTTGCCGACATACAAGTAGCATTCACCATAGTTCAGCTTCTTGATTCCTCTAAGTCCCTGCGATGTATTACAAATGTGAGTACCACATCCTGTATCATATATCCAGGCATTTTGCTTACGAGGAAATGAAAATAATTCAACCATAAAAATACCTGATGTGCTGGCGCCCTGCCCAGCCTTGGCATTCTTATTCTTGCGACACTCCTCAAGCAACAATGGACAGTCACGCTTCCAGTGTCCAGGAGTATTGCAGTGGTGACAAGCAGCCGTATCCTTCTTGGGATAATCCTTCTTGGGAGGAGGATTCTGCTTCTTTGGCTTTTGCTGATAAGTCACAATTTGCTTGCCCTTGTCAGCTTTGCCCTTTCCTTTCTTGTTCACTTGTTTCGGTTTACCGGGCTTAGCTACTCTACCACCTCTAATTGCCATAACTGCAGGTGTAGCAGGTGTAGGAGCTTTCTTAGTGAGTCCCTTCTCATATTCAATGAGCATTGCATGCAAGTCATTAAATGTCTTCCCCTTGCAATGCATATTAAAGTTACGCACAAATTCACCATATAGGTCCTCATTCAGAGATCTATTGATGAGGCCAACTTTAACTGCTTCCACATACCCGCAATCAAGTGCATCCAGTTGGTCAAGATAACCTTTCATTTCCAGCACATGAGTACTTACGGGTGTTGTAGCATCCTGCTTGCACTTTCCCAAGTTGTCAAGTACATCATACAATTCAGCCATTGGAGGTTTCTGAAACATACGTTGCAGTTCCTCAATCATGTCTTTCGGACCATATTGCTCAAACTGTTTGACCAGCTGAGTTTCCATCCCCGATAGCATGATACAGGCAGCATCATTGTGCCTTTCATAAGCTTCATTGTATTCCCGCAACACCTCAGTAGAGGAGGTTGCAGGTGGAGCTTGTGGAAGTGGCTCACTAAGACAATCCCAACGCTTGGCTATCCTAAGGACGAGCCTTAGATTACGATACCAATCGTTAAAGTTCTTAGTCCCAGTCAGTTTCTCCTTTTCAAGCATCATCTTGTAACAAGGAGTTAATGACGACGAGTTTCCGGGTTGGGCCATTTCTACAGAAAAAAGTTCAAAAGTTAGTACTTTCGATAATAAACTTTTCAAGAAAATTAAACACCCATTGGTTAAATAACCATTTAATTTTCAATGAAAACTAGGATCCTAATTGACGTCGTTTCATTACATCAGCTTTGGCTGCTAGCAATGAAAGTGCTCAATAAGGTACGGGATCACCCAATTGCCAATATCAAATTGCAATTCCTAGAAATCTTGGGACTTACAATTTTCATTGCCAACAACAGTTGCAAATAATTGTAAACATGTTTCGTCCCCAATTCTTTATGCCTTGGCGCCGTCTCATTACATCAGCTTTGGCTGCTAGTAATGAAAGTGCCCAATTAAGTCTACCAACTTAAGAAACTGTAAATTGACGTCAGTTTATTGCATTCAGCTTTGGCTGCTAGCAACAAAGTACTCAATTTACCCTTAGACCGCACCCTTTGAACATCAACATTCAGCTTTGGCTGCTAGTGATGTAGGATGAAACCTTAGGTGTTTCTTTTAGTAGTTGGGTGGCATATGACTTAAATTTGTAGGGTAATATATTTTGATGTGTTTAATCAAAAAATATGTACAAAGATGTCATGCATTCATCTTTGTATCATATATAGTTTTCAAAACAAAACCGCCGTTTACTCATTTGTAGCTCAAATCATCAAATCTTTTAATTGAGGCGTTGAGCAAATTACAACATTGCCTTAAGATGCTTCGTATTTTTCGTGGTGTACTTGGTAAGTCTAAAATTGACGCACAGGCGGGCGTAGGGACGACAGCCGCCGAAGCTGGTTAAAACCGTGCCCCTCTAAGGTCACAATTTAATGCGTACCAACTAGAACCCACTTTATTAGTTTGTCAATTTTAGGTCCGCCGCTTCGACCACTTAATACAGTTGCAATCAATCAACTAAAAAATTATGATTTTCTTGCTAAAACAATTAATGTAGTAATTTAATTATTGCTAGTCTCGCCTGGGAGCAAATTACCGTGCGAAGCGAACCACTGTCGGCACATAAGACTTGGCAATAAATAAAATTACTACAAAGGTTTCATAGTTATTAGTCTTATTTATTTTTATTATGAAAAATTACCCTCTTTTGTAGTTTACAATCCATCATAATATAAAACACAAAAGATCAAGTAATTCACAAAAATAAATAAACACATAATAACAAATATATGATCATCCACGATATCATATAGCCACATGCAAACCTTTTTCAATAAATCCTAATATTAATTCTATGTGTAATTCTTTATGTATGTAACTAATAAAACTCCCATTGGTTTTCGAGCTCATTGTACCCAATGGACCACAGCACCAAATAAATTTGGCCGCGTAAGTTTTAGTTAGTTAGATACCACATTGCACATAACCTTTTAATTAATATATATTGAGGTCTTCCCCAATTTTAGATTTATTTAAATCATGTGACAAATAAATTCAAACAATACAAAACCATAGAAATCAATCATGACAAAATATGCAAGATCTTGTCATGAATAACATATTGATCACATAATCATGTTAATCCCATATTATTAATCAATATTTATTTGTACGTGTTTAATTAATTTAGTGACATCACATAAGGTATTCACAAATTAATCCCTAAAAATTTCATGCAATCCTAGGGTTTCTATCAAGATTTTAAATCAACCATAAAACCCTAACTTTTCATGTAGGTGTCGACCCATAAGGGGTGTCGACCTACTTATGTAAAAACAATTAGGGTTTAAAAACCCTAAACAAAAAATAATTGCATGTATCTAATAAAGATCCAATTTTTAGGTTTTAGTAATTAATTACAAGTTCTTAAACGAGGCTCATGATGCCACTGTTGGAATATATGAATCATAATACTATAAACATATAAAACATCACAAAGCACGCAGCGGAAAGATCTAATGAACATGTAATTAATTAACATTAATAAACACGTACCTTAATCGCGTAATCACCAAGAACAATCAAGAACCCTAATTAGGTTTTGATTATGTCGATCCAAACAAGGTAAAATCACCAAGAATCACAAGCTAAAATAAGCTTGTAACTCGTTCTTGTACACACGCGATAGTAGCGTTCCAATGGGAAAGCTAGGTTCAAGATCACTAACAAACCAAACACTTTGTTGCAACACTTGAATCGCCAAGTTCTAGTGAACTTAAAAAATGGGTCGATCAAGGTATAGCAAGAGGAAGAAAAGAAGAGAAGTTTGGCTAGAGTTAGGGATACTTGATTAGGTGAAAATCAATAAACAAGTGAATTGTATTTATAGGCAAAACCTAAAACACATTACTTGTTCCCTACTCCTTCCAAAAGTCGGCCAAGCCTAGCCCAAGGCTGTTTTCTGCCGCCCCAACCCAATCATGGGTTTCTAGATCCTTCTTTTCACTTTTAGTCCTTTAACGGTCGTTATCTTTAACACCGTTAAGTACTAACTGTCGTTAAGTGCTTTTAGTGAAATGAATAAATAAATATAAATATAAAATGTATATTTAATTATTCAAACCAAAGGAACTCTCACGTATTGTGTGCAATCCCGAGTCTCGGGTTCGAAACCGGACATACAAATATTAATATCATTAAACACAAACTCTAACAGAAAGTAAAGTTCCTTCTTGGTTGTCCACTCTAGTTTTTCTTTTGACAGCGTAAGTATGTCAGTATAATCGTTCGTCAACTTCCGTTCCCAATATACATCTGAATCTGATATACATTGCATATCTATCTTAATTTCATCCTCCAGATTTTCATCTGACTCCTAAAGTATATGAACACATTGATTAATTTATACGATCACAAAAAATGTACCATTAACCAAAACAAAAAACTTATATCCATTATCTTTTGTTATATATTCACAGTAATTCTTTTCATATGGTTAGTGGGAGAACTTTCAAACAGTCAGACTTTTAGTTCCTATAAGTAATTCCCTTCTTAATTTAAAATGATGCAAACAAGCTAATTCGTTTTGGTAGCTTACGTGCTCCACCGGTCGAAATTCAATGCCTTCGAGAAAATACTTTGGTGCTGAGGAATAATATTGAAGTGGTTGTGATATATCGATTGAAAAACTATCTCCTTTTTCACTGCTTGTAAATTGATACAGTTCAATCGTTAGCCATCCATCTTCTCGCACGTCCACAATGCCTGGATTCGAATATTGTGTCTCCTTTTCTAATTTGTATTTGACTGGTACATTTGTCCCACCGGCCTGATCAGTTCTTTTGAGGACAAGGTTTATGGTGTATATGACATGTGGTGACAGAAACTGAGTGCTTACTTCTACTCTAAAACTCTTGTACAAGTCAGTCGTTCGGCCACTGCCAAACCTGCATGCACATATTAAATTAAAATCACATTTATAATTTAAACTATCATCTCAATCTACGAACTTAGCGTTGGAGAAAAATCGACTCACTTTGACTCTTGGAGACTGTCAATGTCATGATCTCCAAATATGCATTTCAACGCAGATATCATTTCACAAGTTTCTCCCTTCTTATTTATTGAAAGAAACTGTCAATGTCAATAATAAGAATATGAGCATATGTTTAATTTGGTTGGGGCAAATTATCTGTTATCCATCCTTTATCAAACATTTTCGGGCGTTGTTTCTCCACCTTTATAATTTCCAAAACTAAAAGAATAAAACCACTATATTCTTTATTTTTCTTCCAAGAAAATTAAGAAATCGTTTTCTAAATTGATTAATTCCTTTAAACGATGTACTATTGTGATTAAAAAAGGATTATCAGCAATTTCTATGTTTAAAACAAAATTAAATTGAATTTATGTCAGTTCTTATATAAGATAGTAAATTAAGTTAAATAGCTATAGGGGGATGGTTTCAAGGGTAAATACCGTTTTGCCATCTTCCACAATGATCCCTTCCAATAGAAGCAAGATAAGTTGATTTATAGATTCATAGGATCTACCTGCAAGTTTTACAACCTTGATAATTTCTTCAAGGTTCACTTTGTTTTCGAGATCATCAAAAACCTCCTGAAAAAATGTTCTACTGTGAGCTACTAGTCATCTATTAGTTACAATAACTTAAGGATGATATGATATAGAATTGCAACTTATAGGAATTCATGAACCGGATAGGAAAATAAACAAAAACAATAAACCTTTAGTAAAACTAAGAAATCTTACTTGTTGTTTAAGTGCAAGCTCAAGTTCTTTTATGATCTCATCCATTGTTGGTCGTTCTTCACGAGATTTCTTCACACATCGATAGGCAATAGCTGAAAACAGCTTCAAAGAACCTGGTTCCATTTGTTCTCGTATACCAGAAAAGATGATCTCGTCCAACTTATCCTCCTCATAGCATTTTCTCCATGCCGGTACTAAAATATTAAGCGCACCATTATCCTGTTCATAGCATAGTGTCCCACACATTACTTCAAACAAGACCACTCCAAAAGAGTAAACATCAGACTCTTTTGAGAGTAAACCCATCTTTGAATATAAAGGATCACAATACCCAAGTGTACCAGCAGCATCCGAGACAAGATATGTTTGCGGTTGGTTAGCTGGGCTAGCTTTTGACAAGCCAAAATCAGAAACTTTAGCTGTCCAATTATCATCGAGAAGGATGTTTGCACTTTTGATATCTCGATGTATAACTCTTTGATATGTATCCGTGGGATCGTGTAGGAAACTTAGCCCACGTGCCACCCCAAGACATATCTTTAAGCGTTGGGTCCATGTGACACTAGCAACACTTAAATAGCAGTTAAGGCTCCCACGAGAAGCATACTCGTATACAAGGATCCTCTCATCACCGTCATAACAGAAGTACATGAGTGAGACCAAATTTTCATGTTTATATTTGGAAAGCATCATGATCTCCCTCCAAAACTCTTTGTTCCCTTGCCCCATATGTCTATCCAATCGTTTGAAAGCCGCCGTGATCTGTCCCTCGGGGAGAGAAAGTTTTCCTTCGTACACTTTCCCGAACCCACCATACCCGATCAACTTGGCGTCATCAAAGTTGTTTGTAGCCAATACTATATCATTCATTTCAATTTTAAGGTGGTTGAATTCAATGAAAGCCATTACATGGATTAATTGAATGTAACAGATGAGAAAATAGAAAGATGGAAAAAATTAATAAGTGGATAGCTTGTAAGAAGAAATTTATAAATAAAAGAATTAAAGTCAACTCAATTTAGTAAATTACGTTGTAATTTGCTTATCTCTGCTTTTCAAGGAAGCTAGCTAGATGATGTGTAACCTATTACTACCATTTTTCTAATAAGATGCATGCACTTGTGCCTTATCAAACATCTGAAGATTTGTTTGTAGTTTTTGTACAATTGCAAAGAGTTGATTAATATCTTGGATTCATATTGATAAGTTTTACAGGTTGTTATGTTTTCTATTTTCTAGAAAACTGAAAGCAATGTTTTAAAAACCGGTTTTTTAGTCGAACCGGCCATGCTTCCGTCACCGGTCGGACCGGTCGAACCGGCCGAACCACCCAACAAAAAAAATCAAAAAAAAAAAAAAAAAAAGAAGTCAAAACCGGTTGAACCGGCCGGTCGAACCGGAAAAAACCGGCCAAAACCGGGAAAACCGGCCGGTTCGCTACAGTAACCGGGATTTATAAAAAACCGGGATTTAAAAACCGGCCGACCAGCCGGAGGCCGGTCGAACCGGCCGGTTCGAATCGGTTTTTAAAACATTGAAAACTGAAAGCACTTAACGAATCTAATTATAGAGCAAAAGTCAACCTTTTAATATATCCAGCTCATACCTTCCATTATATGTAGGTCCAATCTTAGACGTATTCTTTGACAGCAGCACTTAATGACTTAAGCAGGTTGGTTTATATGCCAGTTTCCTGATTGTTTCTCAGAAAAGGGACAACGCTAACAATCTAAAAAGGTCAACGGTTGTTTTTTATGTTGACCAAGGCGGCTAAGATTCACTTCAATTAGTGCAGGGGGAGTCATGTAGACATGGGCAACCCTCCCAAATCCCTCCAATCACAGCCCTCCATCTCATTTTACTCATTCAACCCTCCCAACCAACCCTTTCAACTCATTTCTTAGGCATTCATAATTTTTTCAACCCTTCCAAATTTTTTTATTTTCTTTTTCATTTAATTTAATCAAACATTTATATAATAAAACCATTTAATAAAACATAAAAATCATCCATTACATAAAACTATTTTAATAAAACATAACAATCATCCGTTACATAAAATCACTCATCAAACTTCCATCCATGCCTCGCCGCAATCAACCGTTTTTCTTCAAGCATCCACTCTAACAAGTTTGGATCGGTGATGTCTGCGTGTGAGGTTTTGAAGAACTTGAAATCACTCCTGGCGGTCTTCGACCTTTGATGCTGGAGTTGTGCGTCCAATAGTTCTTGCTCATGTCGAATAACGCCTCGACCCCGACCTCCACCGCGACCTCGTGAGCCACTAGCTACGTTTTGGGGTTTTTGTTTTCCTCTCCACGGATCCATGCCGTTTTTTTTTTTGGTTATGGATGGCTTTTGGTGTGGAAGAGATGAAAGGGTGGTGGGTGACAATGCAACGTTCATTTTTTTTCTTTTTGGTAGGATAGTTTTTTTTTTTTTTTTATTTTTTTTTTTTTTTTTTTTTATAAAGAATGCAACGGTCAAATGTGAGTTAAATTCCTTCAGCCAGCGCTGGCTTCCCAACCCGTGATCTCCAACCCGTTGGGCAACCCGCTGGGTCGGCGGCGGTGTTCTCCAGCGGGTTAACCCAACCCGTTTGAAGCCCGTTGACGACTCCGTGTGCCCTTAGAATGGTTGTGGTTAGATGATGTAGACAATGCATATTTCGCAAAACAACAGTCTGGTGTTTTCATATGAGTTTATCGACACAACAGCGATCATGCAGTCATGCACCATTGTTTTAGAAATTAATTGTATCATTTAATGATCAAGATACATGTAAATAAAATAGAGTCACTACTACACAAAGTGTTATTTGATACGGTAATTAGATACGGTTAAACAAAAAACCGTATCAAAAAACAAAAAAAAAAGTCTTTTGGTACGGTTTAAAAAAAACCGTGTTAACTAAAACCCATTTGGTACGGTTTTTTTATTTTCTTTGTCATCTGATACGGTTTATTTGTAAACCGCACCAAATAATTGTTGTTTGCTACGGTTTCATAATAACCGTGATAACTGATCTGTTTTCTGCTACGGTTTTTTTAGAACCGTAGCAAAAAACAAATTCAAAACCCAACGGGAACCTGCTAACCCACACACCCACGTTATTTACTTCATTCTCATTTCAAATAACACATTTACTCCTTCTCAAATCAAATATTTCAAAACCATAACATTAAACACTCCAATCAAAAACCATAATAAATTTACCTTAAACCTCACAAAACTATATACAAGGTAATAGTTATATTTTGTGGATATTTTTAATTATTTTTACTCATTGTAACTCTTTTATACTTAACTAATATATTTTTTATATTTGTATAGGTATAAATTTCTTCATCATGTATCCATATTAGAGCTTTTCCACTCAATTTAAAAAAATTCGGACCATAAGGTGAGTTTATAAACTTTTTGTTATTTGTAACATTATTTATTATTTTTATTATTAGTTCTAAATACTTGTATATACTTATATTGTTGATACACTTACTTGTGTATATATAGCATATGCATCTAGAAGTTATTAGTAGATCATGATATGAAATTAGTTAGTACCCGTCCGAAACTAATCTAATAGAGATTAATTTCGGGCATATTTTGTCTCATTTAGTATGCGTACACGTTTTAGGGGGTTGAAATTTTAAGAAAAAATGGGTATACATTTCTCCTTACTCCTACGAGTTTGCGTTTTATACGCATACTTGGGGAGTTGAGGGGAAATGCTGCCGATTTTTTCTTAAATAGTCAACCCGCTAGAACGTATACACATATGAGATAAAATATTCAAAAGTTGAGGGGAAATGCTGCCGATTTTTTCTTAAATACTTCATGAAAAAACGAAATAGCATTTACAATACTCTGAATTCAACACCTTCTATAGCTATACCAAAAAAAGCAGGTGTCTTGATATGTCATCATTTACAGAAAATCTATAATCTGTGTTAACGGTAGGGATCGATACTTCTGCAAATTGAATTTCCATCCAACCATCCTTCCTTTGCTTTGGATGGTCTTCCTTTGGGAAAGTATTCAACATGTTGTTCGATATATTATCATCCTTGGCTCCCATAAATAGGGGATGACAACCAGTACTTAAACACACTGCCCTTGGTATACAATAATTGACAAGGCCATAATAAACTCCCATTATTACGGACCCCTCAATTGAAGAGTATTTATCAGGAATTTTGTATATGAGGTGACATGAATATGTTTGTTTTGGGTGACAACATTTGCATACAAGCATTGATATCAATTTTAAACTAGTAACTTGTAAGAGATGTGGCCACCACTTCGAATCTAAAAAATAGTTGGGAAAATCATGTTACGACAATGCTAGAATACCATCTACTAGGGCTGAGCAACGGGTCAAACCTGACCCGAACCAACCAAACCCGACCCGACCTGAAAACCGTATAAGGGTAAAAAGTGAACCGAGTAAAAGCTATCGAAACCGAAATCCACTGTTCATTAATAATAAGTTAAAAACGTAAGCTAATTGGTAAGAGGGAGGAATAACCTTGATTCAGAGTCTGGCACGGGATTGTTTTTCCATTCGTTTGCCAAAAAAAAAAAAAAGAAAAAGAAAAAGAAAAAAAAAAACTGTGCTAGCCAATTGTTGGCGTATGTGTCCGGACGACCCATCTTGTCCGGACGTCCGAACGACATGACGCCCTTCGGAAGAAAGGTCCGAAGGCGTATAACCCTTTCGTCCAGAACGACCCTTATCACTTGGACATGTGGCCTTACCCCTTGGACAAGTGGCAACAGCAGTCAGATCGCCGCCACCCCAGAATTCACGGGATTGTGTCCGCTGCATATCTCCTCAGAATCCGGCGCCGTCATCACAGGTATCAAAGCTGAGTAGTATAAATACCCAGCTCATTTACTACTCACAACTATTTTTTTACCATTCGCATTTACTTCCAATCATTACCTAACATTTCGGATTATCCAATACTTACTCTCACGCCGGAGCTTGGTCCTGGGATAACACCCGGGGCGAGTCTAACGTGCGTGTTCTTGTGTGTAGGTGCTTCGGAACATTGACAAGACCTCGTCCGAAGGATCTAGTTCCAGAACCGAACGACCCGCAGGTTTTTACTTCAACACCAATATCGTGAGACGTTTCTTCATATTTTTGCTAATAGAAACCCACTGTTCATTATCAAGCAGTTATGAGGTTAGGACTTACGACTACTCAATTGCTATCGTTTGAAGAAGTTCGAGAACTGAAGTAACCAGGGACGGACCCAGGATTTTAAAAAAGGTGTTGCACAAAAAAAAAATCATAAGTACCAAAAAAAATTTCAACGTTATATAAATTGTAAAAATGACAAATTCGTAAATAAAGTACCTTGTCTCTTATTATTGACCTCTTCGACGTTTTGAGCCTTGAAAGCGCTTTATCACGTCTTCATTTGTAACCTTCGCAAATAATTCTTTCTCTATGTTACAAATTAAAGCATCATTCATGTAATTTTCACCCATTCTGTTGCGGAGATTCGTCTTTATCAATTTCATTGACGAAAAACATCTTTCTACAGTTGCGGTTGCCACAGGTAAGACTAAAGAAAGCTTCAATAACTTATAAATCAAAGGAAAAGAAATATGCTTCTTTCGTGTCACCATCAACGTAGCAATCTCGGCAATTCCTTTCAACTTCATAAAGTCTATATCACGAATCACTGTCTCATAGTAGAGGTCAAGTTCCCGCCTAAGAGAAAACCTATCCGCATCCGTAAAATCATCTTGATAAAACGTAGTTAAAGTAATTATCTTTGATGCATCAAACACTGTAAATGAATCTAATGGACTCAAAGCTGACATATTAATAAGCAAGTCAGTGCTTATCTCACCAAATCGATCTCCAAACTCTTGTATTTGCATATCCAAAACTGTGTTAAATATATCAATCTCAAAATAATGTCGATTCTTTATGCCAGCTACTCGGTTTCTTTTAGCAACACAAATTTCGTCCATATTCAATACTACAATATCATGTTTTTCACAGAAAGAATTTACTATCTTCAAAAATGCATCAAACCCACTTGTTCTAAGTCTTACCAATGCTTGTTTTGTTCCTTTTATCATTGAAACCGCCTCTACAATATTTTGATCTCGTTTTTGAAGCGATCTCGACAATAAATCTGTGATTCCTAAAATGTGCTCCATCAAGTGGGAATAAAACGCAAACTCAAACTTTTTAAAATATGATAAAATACCAGTTGCTTGATTTCGGTTAAGGCCATCAAGAGCTTCCTTTTCCACATATTTCAACACCTTAATAACCTCAGGAAACAAAGAAAACAATCTCACAATTGTTTTGTAATGCGAACCCCACCGTGTATCACCAGGTCGTATAAGCGAGAGCTCTTTATTTTTCCCTTTTCCACTTCCAATTATACCTTCACTAAGTTCCTTTTCTATTCTTTGCTTGTAATTATCTCGCACCATATCTTTTCTCTTACATGACGAGGAAACCACATTTACTACACACATTAGCTTTTCAAAGAATTTCATAACACCATCATGGTTTTTTGCAACCGCCACAACCACCAACTGAAGTTGATGTGCAAAGCAATGTACATAGTGTGCTGAGCTATTATCTTTCAATACCAAAGCTTTTAAACCGTTGAACTCACCACGCATATTGCTTGCTCCATCATAACCTTGGCCTCTTAACTGTTTCAAAATTCAATAATAATTTCTAAGAGATTAAGTAACTAAGAATTGTAATTTATAAATTATAATTTCAAAGATTTAATTATAAATAGTAAACTTAGAGTGTTACCTGTTTCAAACTCAAATTGTGTTTGGTGAAGAAATCATCAATGGCAGATTTAAGAGTGGCGGAAGAAGTCTCCTTCACATGAATAACCCAGCAAATCTCTCTTGGATAACTCCATGTCTATCGAGATATCGAAAAACAATAGCCATTTGTTCCTTTTTAGATACGTCACTAGACTCATCTACTAATAAGGAAAAACACATCATCGCCAATATCGTCAAGAATGGAATCAAGTACCTCATTGGCAAAACATTCACATATTTGTTTCTGAATGTTTGGAGATGTTAAGGTACAGTTCAAAGGAGCTCGCGCTACAGCTAATCGAGTTTCCTCGTTTTCATTTGCAAGCAAGTGATACAATTCTAAAAACATACCTCTATTCAAAGAACTTATACTTTCATCACGACCGCGAAAGGGACATCCACCCTTCAACAAGAATCCACAAGTCTTAACTGATAAATACAATAGAATTCGATAATCACTCATCTCTTGTTCAGTTTGCTTATTAAAGGCAGCATATATAGATTGATTTTTCTTCATTAGATTTTCACATTTTTGAAGTGCTTTGTTGTGATAACTATTAAGTTCACCCACATGGTCTTTCAAACTTGTTTTTTTTATTCCAACTATCAAACCCCTGTAGCGTAAAAGCATCACCCGCCCCATGATTTCTAAACAAATAACAACACAAACAATATGCTTTATCTTTTTTTACACTATATTCTAACCAACGAAACTCACTGAACCAAGTGACAACAAAACATCTTTTCTTAGTCCCGATCATTTTTGTTGGAAACTTATGGCCCTTTGGTTGACAAGGACCTCTATCCCAGTACATTCGCCTTATTTCCTCTACTATGTTAGGGTCATAACTATAGATGGTTGGCCTATCTGATGGATCCCATGGAAGATCATCTAATTTCATATTAATTGGTGCTAAAGGAGTTGTATCAGGTTGTGAAATAGGCTGTGGAGTAGGTTTTGGAATTGGATCTCCACCTCCACTACGACTAGGAACATGTTCCCAAAGCTTTCTATATCTTTCCATAGTTCCTATACAAATAAAAGTTCAAAACCCTAAATAAATAAATGACACTAAATCAAAAATCTAAAATATATTCTATGTAAATGTTACACCTTTACAAATAAATGATAATAAAATTATTTTTTAATTGCTACCTTGTGAATTTCCATTGAGAATTTGAGATGATGATGCCTCGAAGTTGAAACATATGGAATGGATGGAGAAATAAATAGGTGATCTTGAATTATGATTTGTTTGGTAAACGTAAGGAATGGATGAGTAATATTCTGTGGTTATTATTAGAATGGATTAATTAATTTGGGTTTATTTGGCTAGTGGGCTATTAATTTTTCTACAATTATATTTTAGACTAAATAAAAGATGCACACTAAAGTTGTAAGATAAAAAATGAAAGTAGCAAAAAAAAAAATTGGGTGTTGCACATACGAAGAAATGACAGTTTTTGGAAAAAATTTACACTTCGTGACCAAAAAAAGGGTGTAGCTCGTGCCACACCCGGCACCAATGTGGGTCCGTCCATGGAAGTAACAGAACTACTTTCAGTGATAATGCATAAAGATTATGATGAATTTGGTTATGATTGAAAAATGATCATTTGATATGTGTTCTAAATAGACGTTATCAATGATTTGGTATCAACTATCAAACATGTCTCTATGACCTTGACCAATTCAACTACTAGCACCTAATTTGGTACATTAATTTTTTTTTTTTTTTTTTTTTTTTTTTTTTTTTTTTTTTTTTTTTAATTCTTTTGTGGCAAGTGCATGTATACCTCATGATATGGAATATATAAATTTGAAATGTGGTGGAACATTATACCAAGAACAAAGGGGGAGTAAGTTGTGTATGTAAACTCTATAAACTCTCCAGCTCATCTACAAATTGTGATACATCATTTACTACTCAATATACACTCACTTGTATGTTAAAATGACTAAATAGTAGAACCTGGGCTACACTCGTGCACCATTTTCATGTTTGATTTCATACAAGTCAGAAAGATCTTTATATACCGAAGAAGTCTTACTAGACTGTTGACTTTTTTTTTTTTACAGAAAGTCAAAATCAAGTATAATAGGACTTAAACAAACATGCCCTTGTTCTTACTCTCACCCATTGATTTCAATCTAAAGAACAAAACCTTCTAAAGTAGTCTTATTGTTCTTTACTTCATTTCTACAAAGAATGAGTGTATAACAATTGTATATATATTGAAGAATAAATGTTTCATGATTTTGTCTTCCTTCTTTCGTCCAACGCCTATTAGAGAAAAAGGATTGTAGCATGTTAATTAAGTTATATAAAAGGGTTGATATTGAAATGTTAATAGGATTTAAGACTGAAAGGACTTCACAAATACCTTGCTTTGAAACATTCGCATAGTGAGCGCCAGAGTGTCACGCATTCTACAAGAGGAAAACAGAAATTATGATACCATTTTTTCTTGATGAATATTGTCAGGTCGAACTCAAAGTTGAAGTGAAAAAGATGTACATTTTGACTATTGATGTCAAACATGCTACATTTGGAAAAGACAGTTTGATTTGTAATCATTATAAACTTGCATCGGCATTTTGTTGTTTGTAGTAATAGGTGTCAAGCGCCCTTTAAAGTTAAAATTATCAACGTAAATTTTGAATTTGAAAAGTAGTTTGTTTGACCCCAAGAGAAAGTGTACCACTTTTTGTAAAACACGAAAGTCAAAAATAAAGTTAACAAGAATGCGGACCAATGTATTACCTGACATCATTGAATGTACTAAAAGGATGTGAAGCACCATTCGGACGTGTCAACACAAATTGTGTAGTTAGCCCCGAAGGGATTTTGATCTGCAATATCATAAAAAAGACGATAATTATCTAGAAGAATAATTCTTCAAATATATTAATTGGCAAATTTGACACTATTTTGCCACTGGTAACGGGTATTCAAGACATTTAAGTGATAATTTAGAGGCGGTGACTTTCTAAACCATTATATTTTATTTTTAATTGTAACCTTACTGTCATAGTCAGGACCTTGTAAATGAAAAAAAAATAGGTCACACATGACATAGTTCGTCCAGATTGACAACTCTTAGAGAATGTGGTGTTTATTTCCACGAATAACGGTTGCTTGTAATAAGAAAAAATAAATAAAACGTGCCGAAATCAATCCATTTTAAAAAATAAGAAAAACAAAAGTCAGAATTGTCAATGCTACTACATGGAACAAAAAATTACGTACCGATAAATCACTGGAATATTTCTCATCGATTACAATTTCTTGAGTTCGATTGACCCTTATTTGGTAGTTCGATCTTCTCAAAGTGAATGTAGTTTGCTCCCAGTTCTCAGCGGAATCCACCTGCAGGAACGATCAAATCAAGTGTTAATAGTAGATAAACTGAAAGCAACTTGTTCCACCAATAAACGTACCACAAAACTAATAAAAAAGCATTTACTTTAGTATCAAGTTCATGTTTTAACTTACAGATTGATTCATAACTACTTTTATAATGTGAATACACCTATGAACAAATAAGGTGCAAGAAACTGTACCAGCAGCAAAACCCCAAATGATGCTTGACCAGCCGATATATATCTGTCTATTTCCTGTTGCATTTCTGGATCTGCAGGATATCATATTTTCAAGAAAATCAGAACAGAAAAACAGGATTTATGTTTTCAACAGATTATTGGTCCACTTACAAGCTCAGCATGAATGTAAAGAATACCAAGGGTCTCCACACTTCAAATAACTTCTAAATTCAAAACTCTTAACCGACTAAACTTACCACACATTATCTTGTTCAGATCATTGGCAAAGAGTCGCACTATTTCCCCTTGACGACCTTGGTCATCCATTGGTATGCACTCAACAGCAATAAGTTTATCAACATCATCAGCTGTAACAACATATTCAGGATTTGTGGCCCCTGTGTAATCAAGAATATTGTGGATCAAAAACATATGGATACTCATGGCATTACAAAAATTACTGCCTTCATCCCGTTATAAACACAAAATATAATCAAATGCTGCATTTTATCATAAATAGACCATTTTAACTGAGGTGGCAAAATGGGTGGATCAGTGAAATTAGACAATGGGTCAAAACTGGTAATTTGTTTATGGATCAAAAGGGTTTGGGCCAAAGCTGGTCATTTATTTGTGGGCCGAGTTAGGTTGACCGGAAAAACTGTGTCCAAAATTTCAGATCATTTTTAATAAATCATGTAGGAGGTTTTATGCTTTAAAACTACACTAAAAGAAAATTCGACCCATTTTCTTTCAGCCAATTTCATATATAACCCATTCGAGATAAAACATTACCCGGTATTCATAAGTAAATGGGGTCAAAGTTACCAGCTTTACAATTTTACCATTTTGAATTACACACATATACACATTACGTGGCCCAACTATGCTTGTCAAATGGAATATAGGATTCTGTAAATACTTACCATCAATGTACTCCGTTGTGCAGTCTTGAAGGTGGCGAACCCACTGACAGAGAGACAAACATATCAATCTCACATTATCTGTTAGAACTAATAGTAGAAAATTTTGGCTAAAAATTTGCAAGTTTTTGTACCTGAAACATGCATAGTGACGTCCCACGCACTGGAAATCCACAGGCTAAAAGTTTACCACCTGGTTTTGCATCCCCGATAATTTGGAATCCATCTATTCCACGGCTATCTTCTAGTGAGAAAGATAATGTATTAGCATCTATAACAGCTCAAATCCACAACAGTAATAATTTACTTTCTTTTTAAAGAACAAGTTTGATAGACCTTGAATATTACTCAGTATTTTATATGGATAATATTAGAAATCAAAGTCTGGAATGAATTCTAGTTAATAAAAATATAAATAAGCTTTTTAGTTGTAATTTCATTGTGCCTAATTTGATAAACTGATTTAGTATCAACTGGGAGAGCTGGTAGACCTCTTGAACGTTGGCTAAACTATCGTGTTCATTTAATCAATTTACAGTTCAGGTTTATTCTTTTCTCAAGGTGAGTCTCAAAGCCAAGATGGCGCAAGTCTGTTCGCAAATGAGCGATAGAGTGTACCCATCACAGAGGAAATCCCTAATGGGGGAACACAAGGTAGGTAACCAGAAGATGTGGCAATCGCGCATCAACTTGTTGATTCATGGAAGTGATAAATCCAATGATCGAAGGATCGAGTGACCCCTATGATAAGTGAGCAGAAAGTCGCTCACCCGAAGTCCAACCAAACCCATGGTGACAGAAAAGTGTCGTTTAGTTAGACTCGATGAATATACTTCCTCCACAACTATTCCAGGGGTCAATTTTTATTCCATCATCGACTTTATCGCCTGTTGCTGGCCTCATTCAATCTATCACTACACTATGTGTCTCTACTGCGACATGTGTTGCGATAGCCACCCGTTCATACTGTCCATCTACAGCAGACTTGCACCATCTTGAGCATCTCACTCTTTTTGTCAGTCCTTAGTTAAGAATTGACTACTCTTATACCAGTTTAATAAAAAACGACTCGAGAAAATAACGAATACGAACCCTAAATCAAATAATCAAAAATTAAAATTAGTTAACGTCTGAGAGGTCCATTGGTTCGCTAGAGTCGTACTAGAATAAATGATGCAACATAAAGAAATTACAACCCTAAACCCCTATTTATATAGATATTCCTATTTTTTTAGGGTAACCATGGTTTCCGAACTTCCGGCCGACTAATCCACGGGGTTTGAACCCACCGCAAGCCCTCCCTTTACAGGAGGTTGGTGTGGCCACTTCAGGGTTGTCACACATTTTAGTGTGATAGTCACAAGCCCTTTTGCCACTAGGCCACCACTGAGTGGTTATTTATAGATATTCATGATGAGAATTTGTTCCAAATAAATTATGATTCCTGATCGTTATCTAAAATAATTTCTGTTAGTAAACCTCAAGAATTATCCGAAGTCGATATGATTGTAATATTTTATCATTTTTGGTGGCCAAAGGTTGGTGGAGACATGCCAAAATGGTTTCAGATCAAAAAGGGTCATTTTTTAGCAGTCATTTGGGTTGGGATGAACCACATGCAAAAAAAATAAATAAATTGAAACCTTTGTCCCACTTGGTAGTTGGGACTTGAAACCATGTTAAGCCAGCTTTAATACACCTGTGGCTTAACCCATTTGACCAATAACAGATATTCATAACCAAAACAGACCCATTTATAGATAAATAGGGCAAAATTGTCTTCTTGTTAGCATCTATAACACGTGAAAGAACACAGGGTTGTAAATTTTCTTCTATGTGCATACAAGAAATTTAATAGGACAACTAACTTCCAGTAACTGTGTTTGTTACCTTCCAAAGGATAAGAATCAACCCCATCATTCATTGGGTTAGGTTGAAAGTAATTGTCATCGGCAGCGTCTTCAAATCTACTATTTGCCCTATTATAGTCATAAACTTGATCTGTGTTCTGACTGATAAGGAAAAAAAAAAATTCCAGTAAACTACTGGCAAATATATTACGAAGTTTGAAAAAACTGATGCCAACCTAGGCCCGGAAGCAAAGTTCTGCCGACCAGCATTATCTAATGATTGATTTATCTGACCATTAAGGCGCATCAAGCTATTCCTTTCTCCAGGGTCGCTTTCGGGTGCGTATTTAGAAACCTCATAATTTGGTTCCAAATGTCTGCCACCTGTCGGATTGTTATAGGGCGATGGTGCAAATCGCTGCTGACCCTGATAGAGAAGAGAGCATGATAAGCACATTAGAAGAAAAACCTAACTACCTACATCGTTACTTTTACATACAGACACGCAAACACTCATTTCACATAAAACTATACAAATGATTGCAACTTATTTCATTACAAGATAAATTCTGGATTCAGATAAAAGAAATAATTTATTTCTACAGAAATTTAAAAACTATGTTCAACCTTCTAACATCAAATGAGAAATCAAATTACAGGGCAGGGGTACAGTTATTGAGTATAAGATAGTGATCATACCTGTGATTGTGATGCCCTTATCTTCTGCTGCATTTGGTCATGCAAGTGCTGCAAGAAAGAAGTTTGATTTAAGAATTAATGCAATATAAGTGTCGTTTAAGTGCGATAATATTACATGGAATATATGTAACACGTTTAAAAAAAGCTCTGGGGATACCAAGTCATGACGCTCTCCAGAAAATCATTTTTTGATTAATCACATGAGGGGCTTTTAAATCAGAATGAACTTAGACATTTGTTTTTTAGATGCATCAAAATTCCAGGAATGGAAAAGGAAAAATCAATGAGCTAGAATTCCTAGAATAGTCCCTGAGAGTATGAGACAAATGCAATGTCACATCCTTGCAACTAGCACGGCCTATAAGCACAGCACCAACTAAATGTGGCAATTCAACTCATTTACCTAGAATTGGCTACTTGGGATTATTTTATCTCCCTTGGCTCCTAATGGGTAATAGAAACTTAGCTCTAGTGGAACAGACCAAAATGATCAGACAGGCTTGAAGTCGGCCAAAATATGTTCAAATGCTTACAAATAAGCGAATCGCTTTAATAATGAGTTAGATTAGTTTTTCTTTAAAGAGTGAAAGGCTGTATTGCGCCAACAACTAGCACGATGCTAGTAACAGTTAGATTAGTATTTTACTCGTAGTAGTATAGTTTTTTTCATAATAAACGGTAATGTGTTGGTGGGTCAACCCAACCCGGACCCTATGTAAAAGTTACGTATTTTGACCCAAACTTGTTTTGACCCATTAACCAACCTGACTGTACTGCCACCGCTAGCTCCATTATATAAAAGTACATGAATAGTCAAGAAAAAAAAATGTGACATGCACTTCCAAAGAGAAAAACTTTCAAGCAAGTGTACCTTTGGAACCATTACTCAACCCACCCATATTACCCCACGTGAAAGGCTTATCAATTGTGCATATAAACAACAACTTTACAGCCATGTATTATTAATTGAAAGTCTATGTATTATTATATATATATATATATATATATATATATATATATATATATAATATATATATATATATAGTGTATCTTTATTTTGAGAACCCTGTTAAGTGCGGGAACTGCGAGAACTCCAATTTTGCATTAGAAAACATGCATGTTCATATAAAACATGTATGTTTTCTTACATACACCTTAATACACATACTTGAGTAACACACATGTTCATATAAAACCTGTTAAGTGCAACAGATCAATGCAAAATGGTTTTTATTTTCAGAACCTTGTTAAGTGCGGGAACTGCGAGAACTCCAATGTTGCATTAGAAAACATGCATGTTCATATAAAACATGTATATTTTCTTACATACACCTTAATACACATACTTGCGTATTAAGGTGTATGTAAGAAAATATACATGTTTTATATGAACATGCATGTTTTCTAATGCAAAATTGGAGTTCTCGCAGTTCCCGCACTTAACAGGGTTCTGAAAATAAAGCTCCCCTATATATATATAATATATATATATATATATATATATATATATATATATAGTGTAACTTTCAAACGAGAACCATTTTATCCGCAAGAACTGAGAGAACCACAAAAAACATACATGCACGCCTTCAATAATTGTATTTTTGCACATATGTTTTCAAAACAACACATATGTTTTAAAAAAAACATAGTTGTTCTAAAGAATTTGATAAGAAATTGGAAATACAAAAATTTTCTTTGAAGGTGTGCATGTATGTTCTTATAAGACGTGCAACGACAATATTGCGGCCGTGTGTGTAAGGTTTTTATGAAAAAAGAGGATGAGTTCATAATGATATTGAAGAACATAGGTGGATGTTTACGATTATTGATGATTTGCATGTATTTTTATTTTATTTTAAAAGGCGTGCATGTATGTTTTGGTGGTTCTCTCAGTTCTTGCGGATAAAATGGTTCTCGTTTGAAAGTCCCCCTATATATATATATATATATATATATATATATATATATATATATATATATATTAATATATTATATATATATATATATATATTTTATATATTATACATAGTATTTACAATCGTCGACTTTTTATTTACTACCGGTAATTTATATATTTATTTTAGATTTATTTTATTTTAATATATATTTTATTCCGTCAATATTCCATCATTAAATACAAATCTTTATAAAAAATTAACTTATTTAATAATAATTAGAAAATTAAATTTGGCTATGAAACATGGTACTTCATATGATTTTAATGTTTTATATATGTTTTTATACATACATAAGTATATATATATACATATATAATATATAAATTCCCGTGTCCACTCCGTGTCCGTGTCCTATATTTTTTGATTTTGCCGTATCGCCGTGTCCGTGTCCGTGCAACCTATTATACCTTTATGCTATCAGAAATACAATTATTGAAGGCGTGCATTTATGTTTTTGGTGGTTCTGTCAGTTCTCGCAAGAAATATATATATATATATATATATATATAATATATATATATATATATATATATATATATATATATATATATATATATATATATATATAGGGAGACTTTCTTGCGAGAACCATCTTATCTGCGAGAACTGACAGAACCACAAAAAACATATATGCACGCCTTTTAAAATAAAATAAAAATACATGCAAATCATCAATAATCGTAAGTATCCACCTATCTTATTCAATATCATCATGAACTCATCATCTTTTTTCACAAAAACCTTACATACGGCCGCAATATTATCATTGCACGCCTTATAAGAACATACATGCACACCTTCAAAGAAAAATTTTGTATTTCCAATTTCTTATCAAATTCTTTAGAACAACCATGTTTTTTTTAAAATATATATGTTGTTTTTAGAACATATGTTCAAAAATATAATTATTGAAGGCGTGCATGTATGTTTTTGGTGGTTCTGTCAGTTCTCGCAGATAAGATGGTTCTCGAAAGAAAGTCTCACTATATATATATTATATATATATATATATATATATATAATATATATATATATATATATATATATAATATATATATATATATTCCCTAACCCGCATTGGAATATCTCAATAAAAATAAAACTATAAAAGTACTTGTTGTTTGAGTGCGAACTCAAGTTCTTTCACAATCTCAGCCATCATTGGTCGCTCTTCACGAGCTTTATTCACACATCGAAAAGCAATGGCCGAAAACGTATTGTAAGAACCTATATCCATTTGTTCTTTTAGACCAAGAAGTAGAATGCCATCTAAGCTCTTTTCAACATAGCATTTTCTCCACTTAGGCACTAATATTTCACTATATTTACGATTACGATATTCAAAGCATAATCTCCCACACAATATTTCGAACAACACCACTCCAAAAGAGTACACATCAGACTCTTTTGTCAAGAAACCAAACTCCCAATACAATGGATCACAATATCCATGTGTACCAACAACATTAGAGAAAACATATGTTTGAGGTTGGTTAGCAGGACCAAATTTAGACAGACCAAAATCAGAAACTTTAGCTGTCCAGTTTTCATCTAGAAGGATGTTTGCGCTTTTGATGTCACGATGTATAATTCTCTGATGTGTCTCTGTAGGTTGGTGTAAATAGTTTAGCCCACGTGCAGCACCAACACATATCTTTAACCGTTGGATCCATGTAAGACTAGTATCACCTAAATAACGATCAAGGCTTCCACGAGAAGCATACTCGTACACAATGATCATTTCATCACCCTCGATACAAAAATGCATTAGAGATATCAAATTCTCATGTTTGTATTGTGTAAGCATCGTGATCTCCTTCCAAAATTCGATGTTTCCTTGCCCGTATCTACGATCTAATTGTTTAAAAGCGACCGTGATCATTTGTCCCTCTGGGAGAGATATATCTCCTTTGTACACACATCCGAAACCACCACCCCCGATCACGTTCGCGCGATCAAAGTTGTTGGTGGCCGACACGATATCTTTCAATGGAATTTTAAGGTGATCGAATTCTTTCATGAAAGACATTATATGAAAATACGAAATGCTAGAGAATGAACAAAATGAACAGAAGGAAAGATTTGTTAGTGAGTAGCTTGAAAGAAATTTGAAAAGAGCTACTATAATTAAAGTCGTCTTTTATCTAGCTTTTGTCAACTTTTAGCTAGACACTGGATAGTGGATCATATCAAATGTGTGGCACACAATATTTTTTGAAATTGCACTAGAAAGTGAATATCACGTTAATACTTGTCGTTGGACTAGCCCATTCAAACTTGTATTTTGTAAGTGTGTAGCTACCACTCAATTTTGCAGCACTTTATTTTTGTGGTACAATATTTACATGAGTAGAGATCATTTAGATACTAAGGGTTCGTTTGGTTTGTGGTGAGGTTGAAATTGGATTTGAATTTGATATTTGTTTAGAAAAGAATGAGGTGAGAAAAAATAAAAAATTTATTTACATAATATATTTTTTTATTTGTAAATTAGTGGTTGTAAGTTATTTTGGAAATTGAAAAATAAAAAATAAAAGATAGAATGAATAAACTAGCGGTTGAGAAAAGTAATAAAATAAAATATCATTTTCTTATTCCCCCGTCCCATATTAAGTGTCCACTTTTCAAATGCACAAAGTTTTAGGAAATTCCACCAACTACACTCTCCACCAATCAAATATCACTATTACCCACTAAAGTCTCTTCTCATTGGTTGGAAATATTCCCTGGACACTTAATTTGGGACATCCCAAGATTCCATTATGGACACTTAATATGGGACGGAGGTAGAGAAAAGTAATAAAATAAAATATTATTTTCTTATTGGCTGGATTCATGAAAAGCCTCCACTATATCATGGAAATAATAAGCCTTATTAAACATCTCAAACTGACTACCTAATCTTTGAGACATCATTCCATTCCAATTAATTTGATTCCCTCTAGGCCTGTTAGTGTGCACCCTAGGTTGCTCAACTTAATTGACAGTGTTCCTAGTATTTTGTCCTTGTGAATTAGGTTTGACAAACTTTATCTTTTCAACACTAGGTTTAACTGTTGTTCTTTCAACCTTAGGTTGAGGTACTTCCTCATTCTCATCATCTGACTCACAATCTTCAATAATTGGGGCATCAGACCTCTTAACTGTCTTAGACTCTTCTACCTTAGTCATCTCAACTACAGGCTCTTAAAACTCTTCTAGACCAGTAAAAGACAAATCCTTTGTTGGAGGCAAAAACTTTCCTATAATGGGAGGGGGAACCTCATTATAACCTAAACCTGTTTTGCATTTGTTAACAATTTGACACTCTATTATTTTGTTGACACCTTCAGATGCATGTTCATACTTATTAACAGTAAGCTGAATACTTTCTTTTTCCTTCTGAACTACATCTTTTTCCTTCTGAGCTACTTCAATTCTTCTTCTAAGCTCTTTAATAAGTTCATCTCTTACATAAATTTCACTCTTTAAAACATTAATCTTTTCTACATACTCAGACTCATTTGTTTTAAAGAATTCAAGTCTTTTCTCCACTGACTCTAACCCTAATTTATAACCTAAACACTGCAATTCAGACTTTCTTGAATGTTCTATCAGTTTATTATTCTGAGCTTTAAGTGACTCAGCAATATATAAACAAGATTTATAAAAGCAACCATAATTATTAGATACCTCGGAGTCAGAACTTGAAGATGAAGATGAGTAAGCCATCAAAGCATAGTTAGGTCCTTCTTCAGCTTGGTCACTCCAATCGTATCCACCCAAACCATCACAAGATACCAAAGCTGTGGAATTACTTGTTTCCACAGGCACAGTTCTCTTTGAGCTTTCTCCATTCTTGTAGTCTTGGCTCCTTGGTGCCCTGCTCTCTCTATCAAAGTGTCCCCTTTTGTGACAGTTATAACATTCCACCTTGGACTTGTCAAAGCCAAGGTTATCATTCCCATTGACTGTCAGCTTCCTTCCAGTTTTCTTCAAGAATCTCCTAGCTCTCATTGTCAACATAGCCATCTGCTATCTTAAATCCATCTCTTCCATATCATCTGGATGAATTTGTTCCAGATCCTCATTAATCAGCTGAGGACTATTGGGTTGACCAGCCAAGAAAGCATAAATCACAGCATCACTCAAGTTGTCAACACTTGTTGAGTTAACAGCAATCACTTGAGTGCAAGCAGTAGTAACTCCATGAGCAGTAGTAACTGATTCATTGGTACTGCTAGTGTTGTTATTAGAAAAGGACATGAATGCCATATTCTGTGAGTTTGTACTTGAGCTAGATGATCCTTTGACCTCTGGTTCATACACCTTTAAATTATTTTAAAGATCATCCATGCTCATTGTGTCAAGATCAGTTTTGTTTCTCCACACAACAACATGTATGTTCCATTCAGAGGACAAGCTTCTCAAAAACTTTTGATTCATATCTTCCTGAGAGTTCTACACACCTAAAATCTCTAGTTGACGTATAAGATTTTGAAGTCGATCAAAGGTTTAATCCAGCACCTCAGAACCTTGAGCAGAGAAGTTTTCATACTGCTGTTTCAAGAGATTCTTCTTTTTCTTCTTTGTAGCATCATTACCTCCAAACCTCTTTTCAATAGCTTCCATTAGAGACTTGCCATCTTTAATGGAGTGGAACTTTAACTGATTTTCATTAGAAATGGCCATCATCAAAGTACTCATTTCTTTAACTTTCAATCTTCTTTGAGCTTTTTCCTCAGCAATTGTAAGAGGCAGTATTGTAATGACGCCTTCTGCAGATTTGGTTATTTTTGGTGGTTCGTTTCCATTCTCAATGACATCCCAGAGTTGGAACCTTTGATGCAGCAACCATATGTGCAGATCACATACTCACCAGCCTTGAGCATTGAAACCTTTGATGCAGCAACCATATGTGCAGAGTCTTGATCCATCTTTGTCAGCAAAATCTTGTGTGTTTAAACATATTCTTCTTTTGAGTTGATCACAGCTTCTAGAACCACAAGCTCTGATACCACTTATTGATCCCAGTTATGTACTTGATCAAATTCCCTTAGCTTGTAAAGGTTTAGCTATGCTAGATAAATCTAACACAACTAGAATAGAAACTGCACTGAATTTACTAAAGTCTATGCGAAATCTAAAATCTAGTATTAAGAAGAATTCTTTTGATGAAACAGTAAACACAATTTAACAAACAAAGCTTCAATATTATTAATAATACGAATACTCAACAGTATTAGGGTTTACAACCTTGAAGCTAATCGACTTTCTAATGATACGTATCTATCTCAATGCCCTAGGACCTCCTTTTATAGATTAAGGAGTCCTAGTCGGCTTACAATAACTTCTTATACAAGATAAATCTTTTCTCTATCTCTTCTATACTTATCAAAACATTCTATACATATCTAACCAACTCTAACACTTCAGCAGTGGTAATAATCAACCAGCAGCACTAATCTTTACTCTGGCAACATTAACTCTGAAGCAGTTGTAACTTAGTACTAGCAACACTAAGTTTTCTTCTAGCAGCACTAACTACTTAGTGTATTTTTCCTTGAAGTTCTCAGCAATTATAATATACACTAGCAGTCTTAACCTCCATAAGTATTAGAAACTTAATATAACTATATAAGTATTAGAAACTTAATATAATTTTACTGAAAAAATCTTAAACATTACAAAACCATAGATTTATAAATTGTCACAATATTTAACTTCAAAACAAAGTTATTGAAATATTATTACCCGTTATATTATCTGCCCAAACCCCTTTGCATACACGAGTTCTAAAACTAATTATAATTATAAACAGTTGACATTAACATTAATCACATGATCGATTTTACGCATTTATCCTCAAATTACACCTATTTTTAACAATATTAATTAAAATTATCAACTTGAAAATTTCATGGTTGGATGATCTAACCAACATGTACTTCATATCTCAAGCAATTAACTCGTCGTCCAAATAGTCTCTCAATATTAGCTTTGCCACCCTCGCATCATTAGTATTAATCACGTCGCAACATTCTGTTTTTCCATTCTATAACAAATGAAAAATTAAAAAATATCAGTAATGCGATCCAACAGCAAAGGGAATAAAGCTAAAAATGATCTACTCTGTCAACTTACTAGATTGGGTTTTCTCACTGGTGAAATAACTATGATCCTGGTGACCAAATTTGCAGAATGATTGCCTGCTAATCCACAAGCTGGCAACCCACGTGGAACCACACGTAGATAGTTAGTTAGAATTTCGTTTTTATTGATCTTTACTGATTCAAATGAGAACACATGAGGAGCTACACATGGGTCCTCTAAAACTGGTCTTGTGTTGAAGATGTAGAAAGGATGATGAGAATTTAAATACCATGGCTTGAATGTCTCAAGTGGGATTTTTAAGATGCTTCGAGGGATGATACTTTCATAAATGTGAACCGAATAGCCCCATGAGATTGAAAAAGACCAATTTGATTTTCTTTAATTTGATAGCAAATAGTTTGTTGTAACATACGAGATTGGTCCACATTTGCAGCTTTCATGAGGTGTTTTATAGATCCAGCACGGTCCATTGAACGAAATAGTGGATCAACTTTGTCTGGATGATAGAGGGAAAGCAATGGTGCTTTTGGATGTGAAGCAAGAAATCCAGATATATCTCCATGCAAATCGATCTGTAAAATTTCCATTAGATTTTCACAACTTGCTTTCGCACATCCACATCACATTTTTATAGAAAAAGTAGTTACATGGTGATGAATGCGAATACTTGCAACTAAATATCTTGTGAGTTTACGTATACAATGCCTTTTAAATTTTATACATAAAAAAAATAGTCCCTTTTAATTACTTAAAAAATAGGTCAATGTGGAAAAAGTGTATTTTGAATATATAGTCTCGCCGTTTTAACCTTAAGCTGAGTGTTTGATACTGAAGTGTCATAACTAGTTCTAGCGTTATCAAAGTTAACTCTTGCGATCCATCAACCAATTATGCGTATAAGAGCTAATGAGTCAGATGCGTAACAAATGTATATCTGTATTTTTAGTTCCATAAAAAAAGTTAGATGAATAGTACCTGATGAAGACCTTGATGATGTTGGCCTTTAACGATGGATCTATGGTCTATAACGTGGTCAAAATATACCAAGACACAAATACGGGATTTAATCTTTACTTGAAATAAGTAAGTTTTATAAATCTGTCATCATCTTTGTTCGAATACAATAGCTATCTATTTATACATGTCGAATGGGTACAAATGAAAGGTTGTGTTGGTTCGAATCCAACAGACATGACCATTCAACTAAAATAACTGTTTTTTGTAACTACCATGTAACTAACTCCTAACTGTCATTTGATGCAGCGGATTGGGATTAACCCAATATTCACCCCCTTAATCACAATCTCTTTGTCCTAGATCTTTAACTCCAATAAGTTGCCTCATTGTTAGAAACTTGATCTTCGGTAGTGCTTTCGTGAGTATGTCAGCATTTTGATAATCTCCACTTATGAATTCGACTTGTAAGTCTTCTCTTTCAACACATTCTCTTATGAAGTGGTACTTCGTATCAATGTGTTTACTTCTTCCGTGGAATACGGGGTTCTTCATTAGTTCTATAGCTGATTTGTTATCAACCATAATAGTTACCTTTTCTTCCTTCGAGTGTGTAAGCCTGCTTAGTAGTCTTTTCAACCATAATGCTTGCGTTGCTGCTGCAGTTGCTGCAATAAATTCAGATTCGCATGATGATAATGCTACAGTGGCTTGCTTTTGTGTGCTCCAGCTAATTGGTGATTCACCATAATAGAATATTATTCCAGCAGTTCCTTTTCCTTCTTGAGTGTTAACTCCATAACTACTGTCGCTGAAACCTTGTATCTTGTTTCCTCCATTATGCTTGTAGGTGATACCATAGTTCTTTGTTCCTTTAACATAACGTAGTACTTGCCTTATGGCCTTCATATGTTGCTCCTTTGGTTCTTGCATGAAATGACTAAGTAATCCAATAGGATAACTTAAGTCGGGTCTTGTGTGAAGTAGATATCTTAAACATCCAATTAAACTTCGATATTCAAGTGGGTCGACCAATGTTCCTTCAGTGTCCTTTGTCAGTCTTGTTCCTGGATCCATTGGAATTTGTGTTTCATTGCAGTCTAGCATTCTAGCTTCTTTTAGGATCTTGCTTGCGTAGGCGGATTGCTTTATTGATATGTCACCTCCAGTTTGTGTGACTTCTATTCCTAGATAGTAAGCTAACAATCCTAAGTCACACATTTCGAATTTTTCTTCCATTTGAGCTTTAAACTTGTCGATCTCCTTCTTTGGATTGCCAGTGATGATTAGATCATCTACATAAACTCCTACGAGTAGAATTGAGTCTTTTGATCCCTTCGTGTAGATTGCTTGTTCTAGTGCACATTTCTTGAAATCTAAAGACTTCAAAGTGTTGTCTAGCTTTATGTTCCATGCACGTGGTGCTTGTCTTAGTCTGTATAGAGCTTTTATAAGTCTATAGACTTTTCCAGTATTCTATCTCTTTATAAATCCTTCGGGTTGTGTAACGTACACTTCTTCTTTCAAATCTCCATGTAGAAATGCAGATTTTACATCAAGATGATGTACTTCCCATTTGTTGTTAGCAGCTATGGCGAGTAATAATCTGATAGTTTCCATCCTTGCTACAGGTGCGAATACTTCTTCAAAATCTATGCCATACTCTTGTATGTAGCCTTTTGCTACTAGTCTTGCTTTATGCTTGACTATATTTCCTTTTGCATCTTTCTTAGTCTTGAATACCCATTTTAAGCCAATTGCTTTATGTCCTTTGGGTAGAGTGGTTAGTTCCCATGTGTTGTTCCTATTGATGGAATCTAGCTCGACCTTCATTGCTTCAATCCATTTTTGATCGTTTGATGCTTCCTTGTAATTCTTGGGTTCATCTTCAGCAAGTAATAATTCCTCGGTATTCTCATATAGATCATTCAATGTTTTAAAACCTCTCACTGGTGTATGATCAAAGTGTGAAGGTGAATTTGTGGTAGATATTGAACCACTATCACTTTGATAGGTTGATTGTACTGAGTTAATTGGTGTAACTTGAGGATTTGCTCGTGATGAAATTGTTGATGGTGTGTGAAGTGTCTGTGAATGTGAGGGTGAGCTTGTTGTTGATGTTGTATTTTCATCATCATCATTGTTAGGGAAATCATTATCTTCGTCATTTGGTTGGATTTCTTGATCATGATGTTCATTTGTGGCTTCAAGATTTTCTATTTTGAAGTCAATCCATTCAGTTTCATCGTTAGTGTGTTCATTCATGTAATCTTTCCAATCCCATGCTTCATCCTCCTTAAACTTCACATCTCTACTAACATAAATCTTTTGTGTTGTTGGATCAAATAGTCGATAAGCTTTTGATCCTCGTTCGTTTCCTAAGTATACCATTTTATTGCTTCTATCATCCAGCTTTGTTAAGCGTTGTGATGGTACCTTTGCATATGCTATGCAGCCGAAAACTCTTAGATTTTCTAAGTTTGGCTTTTTTCGTTTAATTGCTTCATATGGAGTAATGTCTTCTAGTGCTTTTGTAGGAACACTATTTAAGATGTATATAGCATGTCTAACAGCTTCTGCCCAAAAATTTTGTGGCATGTTAGTTGCTCTCATCATACATCTTGTTGTAGACATGATAGTCCTATTTCTTCGTTCAACTACTCCATTTTGTTGTGGTGAGTAAGGAGCGGTAAGTTGTCGTGCTATGCCATTTTCTTTGCAATATTGTGTGAATTCATTTGATAAGAATTCTCCACCACGATCAGTTCTTAACATTTTTAATGTTGTCCTTAACTCCTTTTCTATCGTGTTCTTGTATTCCTTGAAAGTATCAAATGTTTGATCTTTCGTATCTAGGAAATACGCCCACATATACCTTGAGTAATCATCTACTAACAAGAATATGTATTTCTTTCCAGATGGTTTTGGTGGTGTGATTGGTCCACATAAATCTCCATATACTAAGTCTAAAGGTGATGTTGATCTAGTTTTAGCTTTTTTTGGAAATGGTGCTCTACTATGTTTACCAACTAAACAAACATCACAGATTTGTGTTGTATGTTTTATGGAAGGTATTCCTTGAACTAACTCTCTTTGAGCCATAGATTTTAGTGATTCAAAGTTGAGATGTCCTAGTCTTGCGTGCCATAACCAAGTGTTATCTTTTAAGTTTGCTAATAAGCAAACAGGTGTCCTACCATGAGGATTTGATCATTTGTTTTCTATTTGAGTGTTTGTGTTAACCATTGCAATGTGCAAAAATAGTTAACTGTGATGAGACAAAGTATGTGCAGTGAAATGAGATATATGAAATATGGAGGGAAAAATACACGAAATATATCTGTTATATTATATATATAATAACTGTCAATACATGGTCCTATATATAGTAAATCAACAGGTATGACAAGAAAGGGTGTGATGGTTCAATTGAACCAACAGTCATGACCCTTCCATATAACTGTCATATAACTGTTTTCCTTAACCATATTTGTGGAAAACTAGAAGGGGGGTTGAATAGTTTTACACCTTTTTAAATTATGAAAACTTTTGTTTACTTTTTAAAAACTTCGATTCTATCTTATGTGAATTCAACTCTTGATCAATATGAACAAATATAAACAAATATAGATAAGCAATGCAAGTAAAGTAAATATAATGAAATGAAAGATAGAGATGGAAAGATCAAACCACAACACGAAGATTTATAGTGGTTCGGCTACAAGGACACCTTCCTTGCCCTACTCCACAACCCGAGTCACCTACTCGAGAGTTTTCTTCACTATGTCAACAAACTCCCTTATGGCGGAGAAACCTTACACAACTTTAGCTTACACCGGTTTAACGACACAAAGCTAGATGTCGAGTTCTAATCGTAGCTAGAACCAATCTCACGACTTGTACACAACTTCTACACAACTTAATCACGACGGCTTCACAACTTCTTCACGACTTCTTCTCCACGACTACTTCACAACTACTTCACAACTACTTCTACACTACTTCTTTACAACACAACTAGTTACTTACACTTAGATCTACTTATCACAACTATACAACACTTTACACAACTACAATGATGATATGAGTTAAGCTATAATACTTCTTCTCTAGTTGAAGGAGTATTCTTCTTTTGCACTTTGGTGGTGGAAGCTTGGATCACTTGAAAACCAATGCTTAAGAGAATATGATCAAAGGGTTTTTAGAAAGGATTTACAAGATTTAAAACAGAAGGTTTGGGGTGCAAAAGGTGAGTAAAAAATCCAGGGGAAGGCTGGTATTTATAAGCAGAAAACTGGACAGCTGGAAAGCTACTGGAGCGTGGCTGGCCCCCTTAAATAGGGGGCGGTCCCCTTAATTTTAAGGGGGCCGCCTAGCAAAATTAAGGGTGCCGCCCAAGCCAGCCGTTGCCCAGTTTTGTCTTTTTGTGGGGAAGGTTTTTCTGGAACATTTTTACTGATTTTGGTTGAAAATTTGAATTCATAAATTTATAATGAATTAAACCTTTTTATTTATTACCAAAAATGTTTTTCTAAAAGATATAAAATGTTTTTGACATTTTATAAAAAATCTAGTGTTTAAGAAAATGTTCCTTTGATCATATAATGCATTAAGCATTAGTCATTCATACCTTAAGTGATTTAAGTTGTAGAAATAGATATTTACAACTAAATACATGTTTACGTCATAATTTTCCGATTAATGATTTTACATTTTGTGATTATCAAAACGTAGAGATATCGAAAAATATTAATAACGTGTTTAGGCATTATTTATATCAACAATCTCCCCCTTTTTGATGATTACAAAATCTAAACTCATTAAATCTAAAGATTAGTTTTTAGACAAGTATTTAGTGAGTTTATATCTATTTCTCCCCCTTTTTGTAGAATAAAAAAGGTTAAGCCGACAAATATTAGTTATGAGATTTGTCGGGACGATGACTCCCCCTAGGTGTGTACTCCCCCTCGTTTGTGTGCATAAATGAATCGATATATGGAATTCTTGCAAGAAAAATATTAGAAGCACAACCATATATATAGCAAAAAAAAAAAAAAAAAAAAAAAAAAAAAGCATGCATATAAAAGAAAGATATTCATTAAAAATGTTGTGTATAAATAAACAAACATACAAGATTACATTTAATCCTACATAAGCTAGTAAGTAATGCAATCTACATAATCATTCTAGGATTACATGATCTTCCATGGGGCTTGCACACAAAATGGTTTTGAAAATTATTTTTAATTAAGCATTGCATATGCTTAATTGGGTGAAAATGGAGGTGGTAGTGGCGTAGTGGGTGAAGGTGGTGGAGGTGGTGGTGGTGGTGGGTTGGTAATCATGTGTTCAAGTGTTGAAAACATGTAGTGTATCTCATCTCTAAGACCAAAGATTATGGTCCGGTTATGGATGCAACAAAGACAATTGTCACCATGGGCTTCAAGCAATGCCCAAGGTATGGGAAAGAATGGTTGTGGGATTGTTGATGGTGTGAAGTGAGCATCAAGAGGTGTGATGGGTGATAAGGAAATGGCAAGTTGAGTGGATAGAGGTTCTTGAGTGGGAGGTGGTGATGATGCTCTTTGTGGTGATGATGATAGATGGGAGTTGATATAGTCATTGATGGATGAAGTGGATGGTATGGAGGAGGATGATGTGCCATGAGTAGATGGTGTTTTTGATGGTGCATTTGGTGCACTTGGGGATGAACATTGAGGTGGTGGTGATGGAGTTTTGGTGTCATCTTGGGTTAAGTCTATGAAAAGTTGTTTTGGTGGTATAATGACAAGTCTTTGCTTCCTTGGAGTCTTAGAGATGGAGGATTTAGGTGATAACATGGTGATTTGGGATGATGAAGGATGATGGAATGAGAGGTGATTGTTTGGAGGGAATTTATAATATGAAAATGTGGTTAGTTTAGGAAATTTTTTGAGGTTTTGTTGTAAAATTCCAATACCAGTTCGTCCATTAAGAGAAATGGTAGCTGGGGCTAGATAAAAGGGGTCACATGATGCAAAAAAAAACAGTGAATTTCACTGCCCAGATGGCCGGTCCCCTTAATTGCTGGCCGGCCCCCTTAAAATTAAGGGGACCGCCTAGGGAATTAAGGGGGCCGCCCATCTGATGTTTTCCTAGGCGACCAAATTTGAAAAATTTACAGAAAAGGGTCATTGTTAGGGTGTATTTGCAGCAAGCTCTATTTGAATCATGTACATGAAGAATGATTAAATAGTGGCATAAGCATGTTTAAATAAGCATGTATACATTAAGGCTAAAAATAATTATATTATAGAATAAGCATGTTATTAATCATTAGCAAGCATATTAATTTAAGCATAGCATTCAAGTTTTAATAAAAAAAAAATAGATACTAACATACTATAACATGCAAGAAATAAATAATTCTCAAATACAAAACAAAATAAAATGTCTAAACACAATATAGTTCTAATAAGTCATCTTCCACATCTCATCTTTTCTTCTTTCCGAAAATATTCTTGAAAGCTTTCCCTATCGACTTGAAACCACCTCTAACTTCTTCATGCATCTGTTGAGTTGTGTTGAGTAATGTGGTTTGTCGTTCAAATAGGATTTGTTCGGTTTGTTCGGAAGGACGAGGAACTTGATAATCGGAATAGTTAAGTTTCGGGAGATTGTCCACGAACCTCGTGGGAGATGGAGTACTGACACGTGAGGTGCCTTCCTCCTCCTCATCATCATCTCCCCGATGACATGTGGAACTACGAGGTGCGTAGAGATTAGGGCGTCTAGATTTGCCCTTGTCACTACGAGATCGACGAAGTTGGCTACGAGAGAGAGGGCGTAGGACGGGATGAACGAATAGGTAAACATTACTTTCGAGATGAGGGAAATTTTCCATGACATAACGATAGAGACGGGTGAGGAACATGCCATAAGGAAGGTTGGCGTTGGGAGTGTTTTTGGCTGACATGATGCGATAGACAAAGAGGTAAGCCAAATTGTATTGTTCTTCTGCAACAATACAATACAACATGTGAGCAATGCTCGCCGTGAGATGATCACGGTGACCACCGGTACCGAACGCATTCTCGCGAATGAGTTCTTCCCAACGCTTCATGTCGGGGCTTAGCTCTTTAAGGATGATTTGGTTTGCATGAATTTCGACATTTTTCGACTTGATCCTTCGGCTAGTCGTACCACGTTCTAGCTCGAGAAGTCCACGAATGTCGTCAGGAGAAGGAATATCAGAATAGTACGGACCATTCTGAGGCCGATTTTTCTCAAGAGATGAGAGATCCCATTCATTTGAGAAAACGGCTTGACCGTTGTAAGGAATTTGGAGAATTTGACCAAACTGAGCTAGATTGAGAGTGATAAATTCGTTTTGGATCATAAAGGAAATAAGAATATAGCCATATTGATCGGTTTGCACCGTTACTTGGCTATAGAAGTCTAGAACGAAGCGAGGAATGATTGGCTCATTAATTTTGAAGAGACAATCGAGATGAACATTTGAGAACATTCGCTCGATTTGATCGGATTGATAGAAAGATGGTTCGACAACTCTACCTTCGTGAATGTTTCTATTTTCGATGGGCCGATAGAAACATGCAACAGAAGGAGATATGCCGGGAGTTTCGGAGACTTTTGGAATGTAGGCCTTGGTTTTGGAGAGATCACCGACTGTAGCTTTAGGCATTTTCACCTATTCAAGAAAGCAACACACAAACAAAAATAATAAAATGACATGCATATATTATATATGCTACTTATGTGGAACGTAAACATACTTCGACTCTAAAACTTTAATCCTAAGAAGTAGTTTACAATGTTCCTTAGTTTTAATTTTTAACTCGTTTAACATGTATTTTATGATGTTAAAGAATAGTTACATGGATATTATGATAAGAAATCAAAAATATCCAAATGCTCCTTTATACGTCATAAGCTACTTTGAAATGTGGCTAGACAAACATTAGATTGTATATCTAGCTATTTCTTATGAGTGTTTATGTTAAGTAACTTATTGAAAAAGGTGAAAACTTAGATTTTGACTCAAAAATTTCTTTCAAAATGTTATGCCAAACGCTCCCTTAATTATAAAAATAACAACTAAAAATTCAATATACATATGAATTATGTATCTTGATGACTCAAAACAACTAATTGCGTGTTTATAAACTTGGCAAGTAGTTGTGAACTTAATTTTGATTAAATTTCGATGACTCTAGCTCCTAGTCCAAACACTCTCTTATATTTAACAAAAACATTTTTATGATTCGAAAAATATATTTTTAGTATTAAGAAGTTATGATGTAGTAATGTGATTAGTTTTAGCAAGTGTTTATGGCATAATTCAACAATGTATAACAAGTTTTGAGTAGGAGTGTTTGGTTTTTCAAAGTTTTGACATGAGGGTATCTAATTACTTAGTTTCTAGGTTGATTAAGTATTCTAATCCTATGGGGAGCATTTGATTATAACATTCCTAGACTCAATTTCAACAAAAATTCGGATTTTCAAAAATTAAGTAAAAGACCTAATTATGATTAGACTCAAAATTGGATGAAATTAGATGAAATGTGTATTGGAAAACTTACAAAGTATGTTGCTAATCAAGATATAAGTGTTTGCCCTTTGCGAAATTAGCCCGAAATGGTGATTTGGTGAGGGGTTTTGGGGTTGCAGCTCGTTCACAGCAGAGGGAGTGAGAGGTGTGTTTGAAAAATGGGGTGTTTGGCAAAGATTTTTGAAGGAAAAATGTTTTAGGAGGTAACAGTAGGCCGGTCCCCTTAATTATTAAGGGGGCCGCCCCCGTTTTCAAGCCGGTCCCCTTAAAATTAAGGGGGCCGCCGACCCAGAAATTTGATTTTGTCAAATTCTATTTCTGATAGCAAAATATTTTTATCTATATAGATAGATTTATTATATATATAAAAAATACGTTAGGTTTTATTAGCACGAAGAGGGAATACTTGGCGCATTTTATTAACATTTCGTTAGCAAAATATATCTTGAGAATTTTGGATAAAATAATCAAGACGTCAAGCTGACAAAGGTGGATTTAGGAAATGAAAAGACAGTATGTATGTATGTATATATGGGAATACTTGGCGCATTTTATTAACATTTCGTTAACAAAATATATCTTGAGAATTTTGGATAAAATAATCAAGACGTCAAGCTGACAAAGGTGGATTTAGGAAATGAAAAGACAGTATGTATATATATATATATATATATATATATATAATATATTATATATATATATATATATATATATATATATATATATATATATATATATATATATATATATATATATATATATATAATTGTTAAGGTGAGATGTTGAATGATGTTGAGGGATAATGAGGAAAGGACGGAGATGGGTGCTGACGACGATGGGAGTTTGTTACATAGTTTTCTTGTTCGAAGGTTCGGCTCCGACTTGTATGTTGATCCACTCAACTCACTTCTCTTCATCACCATGAGTTTTGCGAGAGTGGACATAGAAGATTTTCATGTTGAACGTTATAGTCCAAAGGAGGCGAAGGGAAAAGAAAAGATTCGAGGACGAACAATTTCTTTTAGTTCTAGATAGTCAACAAATGACATATCTAGGTTATGAGTGTATATATATATATATATATATATATATATATATATTATATATAAATGACATATCTAGGTTATGAGTGTACATATATATATATATATATAATATATAATATATATATATATATATATATATATATATATATATATATAGTGAGACTTTCTTGCGAGAACCATTTTATCTGCGAGAACTGAGAGAACCACCAAAAACATACATGCACGCCTTCAATAATTGTATTTTTGCACATATGTTCTAAAAACAACATATATGTTTTTAAAAAAACATAGTTGTTCTAAAGAATTTGATAAGAAATTGGAAATACAACATTTTTCTTTGAAGGTGTGCATGTATGTTCTTATAAGGCGTGCAACGACAATATTGAGGCCTTGTGTAAGGTTTTTGTGAAAAAAGAGGATGAGTTCATGATGATATTGAAGAACATAGGTGGATACTTACGATTATTGATGATTTGCATGTATTTTTATTTTATTTTAAAAGGCGTGCATGTATGTTTTTTGTGGTTCTCTCAGTTCTCGCAGATAAAATGGTTCTCGTAAGAAAGTCCCCCTATACATATATACATATATACATATATATATATATATATATATATATATACATATATATATATAATATATACATATAATATATATATATATTAATATATATATATATATATAATATATATATATATATATATACATATATATATATATATATATATATATATATATATATATATATATATATATATATATTAATATATATATATATATATATATATATATATATATATATATATATATATATATATATATATATTATAGTAATATAGGTATATAAGAAGAGAACTTACTAACAAACACATAAGTATTTATTAAACTAAGCATTTAAGACTAAAGGGGGCATGCAATAGGTTAGTTTATTAATCTACGCATATAGTGGTGAGCATGAAAGAGAGGCGTACCTTTTTGTCTTCAACATGTGGTCTTCAAAAACTTCAAAGAGTATTGACTTATAAAAGCCAATTACTAAAGAGATTCTGACTTTCCCGATGAGTTGAAATTCTAGCCACTTGGTCCCCATGGTCTGATTGGTCCATAGTTGTTTGAACCAAACATGGTTTGCAATTGACTCGGATGCATATATGGTGGAAGTATTCCCCAAGGATTATAACTTGGTGGATTTGGATAATTTCACATTGGGTGACTATTATTTTGATGGTTTGGTCTATTTTGATTTCTTCTAGGTTGAGGAGTTTTAGGCCGAGGGTGAGGACTAGGTGGTCTTCTAGGAGGAGGTGTTTTTTACCTTAACTTTGGTTTAGAGTGTTCTACTTCATTTTTTAAAGATGGTTTATAAAAGTTTTTTACATCCTCATTACTAGCTATGGGTATTATTCTATCTTTCATAAGTATATATTTAGGTTTTGAATCTAAAGGTTTTTGCTCACTAGTTTCACATTCAAACTTTACATTTTTAGTTTCACTATTTGAATCCTTAGTTGAATTAAATCCTCATCCGGTTTTATCTCCTGATATCCTTTGAATACTTATTATTTCCCTAAGTGAATTACTACTATTTTCGAATTTGTTAAGTTTACAAATTTCTTTCTTAAGTATTTCGTTTTCATTTTTAGTTTCTTGACATGTTCTACATTCAAAAACTTCTTTCCCTTTTTCTAAGTTATGTAGTTTAATTTTTAATTATAGTATTTTCTTTTCTGATTGGTTATTTTTATGTTTTAGTGATTTATTTTTACTCACCACTTTTTGACCTAGTTTGCATAATTTATTATATTCGCTATCTAAGTCTTTTTCATCTAATGATAAATATTCATCACTAAAGTATTCAGTTTCGGAATGTACCTCACTTGATGTCTTAGCCATAAGACATTTCTCCTCCTTTGTGGTTTCTTTCTCGTCTTCGTCACTATCACTCCATGCTTCTCCAACGAACGCCTTTTGGTTTTGCTCCTTTGACATCATAAGACATCTTCCGATGAGATGATTTGGATCACCGCATTTGAAGCACTTCCTCTCGCTCTTGCTACCTTTGTCGTCTTTGTTTCTTTGGAGTGTCTTTTTTTCGTCATGTGGTTGTCTAACGAATCTTCCTCGTCTTTTAAAAAACTTCTTGAAGTCTCTTACGGCCATGGCATATTCTTCGTCATCACTATCGGAGGTTGAGCTATCCTCGTCACTTGATGCTTTCCTAGCTTTCAACGCGATTGACTTGCTTTGCTCTTTCTTTCCTTTGACTATCTCGGAGTCTTTCTTGATTATTGCTTCGTAGACCTTCAAGTTGCCAATCAACTCGTCAAGTTGAAGAGTTGACAAGTTCTTTGATTCTTCAATCGCCGTAACTTTAGCTCGCCATTTTGGATGAAGAGCCCTAAGAAATTTCCTAACAAAATTCTTACTAGAAAAACTCTCATCAAGTGCCTTTAAACTTGTGATGATTGTGTTAAACCTAGCAAAAGCATTATCAATTGATTCCTCTTCCGGAATCGTAAATTGTTCATATTGTTGAACAAGAAGATCTATTTTATTGTCTTTGACTTGACTATTACCTTGGTGAGTTATTAGTAAAGAGTTCCAAATTTATTTTGCGGTTTCACACATAAAGATCCTTTCGTATTCTTTACATGGTAACGCATTATAAATAACCATTTTTGCCTCATTATTTTTAGAAAGATTTCTTTTTAAATCATCACTTTGTTTTTCAAAAGGTACTATTTCATCCTTTTTAGTTTCAAGATTATGTTGAATTGGTAAAAAATCACCATTAGTAATAACATGCCAAAGATCTAGATCTTTGGATTTCACATAAGTTTCGAATCGATTTTTCCAATAAAGAAATCCATCACTTTCAAATAGTGGCGGTCTTTGCATAGATTGCCCTTCTAAATATTTTTCAGATTCCATAGATCGTTTCAAGTTTTAAAATACAGTTTATTTTAAAAATCTTGTTTGACCTGGCTCTTGATACAAATTGTGGAAAACTAGAAGGGGGGTTGAATAGTTTTACGCCTTTTTAAATTATGAAAACTTTTGTTTACTTTTTAAAAACTTCGATTCTATCTTATGTGAATTCAACTCTTGATCAATATGAACAAATATAAACAAATATAGATAAGCAATGCAAGTAAAGTAAATATAATGAAACGAAAGATAGAGATGGAAAGATCAAACCACAACACGAAGATTTATAGTGGTTCGGCTACAAGGACACCTTCCTTGCCCTACTCCACTCCCCGAGTCACCTACTCGAGAGTTTTCTTCACTATGTCAACAAACTCCCTTATGGCGGAGAAACCTTACACAACTTTAGCTTACACCGGTTTAACGACACAAAGCTAGATGTCGAGTTCTAATCGTAGCTAGAACCAATCTCACGACTTGTACACAACTTCTACACAACTTAATCACGACTGCTTCACGACGGCTTCACAACTTCTTCACGACTTCTTCTCCATGACTACTTCACAACTACTTCACAACTACTTCTACACTACTTCTTTACAACACAACTAGTTACTTACACTTAGATCTACTTATCACAACTATACAACACTTTACACAACTACAATGATGATATGAGTTAAGCTATAATACTTCTTCTCTAGTTGAAGGAGTATTCTTCTTTTGCACTTTGGTGGTGGAAGCTTGGATCACTTGAAAACTAATGCTTAAGAGAATATGATCAAAGGGTTTTTAGAAAGGATTTACAAGATTTAAAACAGAAGGTTTGGGGTGCAAAAGGTGAGTAAAAAATTCAGGGGAAGGCTGGTATTTATAGGCAGAAAACTGGATAGCTGGAAAGCTACTGGAGCGTGGCCGGCCCCCTTAAATAGGGGGCGGTCCCTTAATTTTAAGGGGTCCGCCTAGCTAAATTAAGGGTGCCGCCCAAGCCAGCTGTTGCCCAGTTTTGTCTTTTTGTGGGGAAGGTTTTTCTGGAACATTTTTACTGATTTTGGTTAAAAATTTGAATTCATAAATTTATAATGAATTAAACCTTTTTATTTATTACTAAAAATGTTTTTCTAAAAGATATAAAATGTTTTTGACATTTTATAAAAAATCTAGTGTTTAAGAAAATGTTCCTTTGATCATATAATGCATTAAGCATTAGTTCATTCATACCTTAAGTGATTTGAGTTGTAGAAATAGATATTTACAACTAAATACATGTTTACGTCATAATTTTCCGATTAATGATTTTACATTTTGTGATTATCAAAACGTAGAGATATCGAAAAATATTAATAACGTGTTTAGGCATTATTTGTATCAACAATATTAACTGTCATAAACGACCAACTAGAATAACTAACTAAAGTTTGTGGCTTGTAGCCTAAACTAAATGTTCTGTACAGCCTTATTAGCATAATCATGGCTGCTATCTAAATACATAGACTAATAATAAGATAACTGAGATATTGACATGAATTAAGAGTAGAATTTGATCTTATAAAGTCCAACATTCTCCCCATAAGATCAAATGATCTTAATTCTGTCCTGATCTTGCTTTCTATGGTGTAATCAACTGATGATGGTGAAATCATCAGTGGTATTGCTGTCTGTGTCCCCTTCCTCTTTCTTGATCTTCTTGCTTGTGCTTCCTTTCTCAAATTGATTTTGAGTTTCCATCTGGTTTGCTTGATACTTGTTATTGAGATCTTCTAATTTGATTCCAAAATGCTCAATCTTCATTTCTCCTTGACTGTCCATTCCATTGGGTTTCTTCACTGGATCCTTTTGATCTCCAAAACAGTTCATTTTGCCTCTTGAAACAAGTCCTTCTGTTTCAACTTGTAAGACCCTGGCAGTGCTATAATAGCACTTGAAAACATCCAAGTATTGATTGTAGCAATTCTTGATCTCTTCACCATGTTCTTTTGACAGGCCAAGTATCTCTGCAATATATCCAAAATCTTTCGCAAAAAATACACTTAGGTATCCACCTAAGGTTTCAACAAGTTTTTAAAGATCCATTAGATGGATCTCTATTCCATTTATTCTGGGGGGTATTGTAGCAACTGCCAATTTTCCAGGTCCTTGCGTGACCTTAAGCTCAATATGATATACTTGTTTAGTTTATGTGTTCTCTATTATGTGTGCTTGTGAACTAGACCACACAGCGCGAGTCGGCACAAATAAACCTAATAGCGCGTAAAATTTTGATTTTTAACGAAATAACACGAACATGTACACATGTACAAATTTGAAGCAACTTGAATGAACCCGAGGATGGTGGTGACGCATTTTTCTAACCTCGATTGAGCTTTGTCAAAAAAAAATAAAAATAAATAAATAATCAAAAAAAAAAAAAAAAAAAAAAAACCGTCATGTTTTATTTTACAAACGTATTTGTTATCAAATGTAACGGAAAATCGTATTTAAAGTGAATGGTGACGGTTAAAAATTATTTTGGTGACGTTTAATATTTTTCGGGAATAAAAACAAGTAATCTCGGGGAAGTTTATTAAAATTATACCGCTAGTCCTTGCACCGACCCCTCCTTTGAAAATAAATAAAACACAAGGTTCTATTTGCAATTTCTGAAAAGCTACTATATGCTAAAAACCCTAACCCTACACTATACACTACACTATAAATACTACACTTATAAAATACTAGGGTTGGATCATTTCTTTTTCAATACACAGCCGCACCACCCTTCACTCACCTTTCTCTCTCTCTTACATTTTTCCGGCGCCATTTCCGGCCAGTTGAGCCACCACCGCCGCCCTTAAAGCCACACCACCACCATCAAGACACTCATCATAATCTCCTCTTTAACCTACCGTGACTCACGCGCCAAGAAACCATCTCCACCACTTGTTGCCGCCATAATGAAGATGAGATATGAGGGTTTGTTTGTTTGTTTCGTGTGTTGGTTTGTTTATGTTTTGGCGACCATGAGCAGCCTCCACCTCGTCGTCGTTCCCTCCTCCGCCTCACTCTTTTTCTCCTCTCTCGTTATTCAAGTGGTACGGTAAAAACCACTCGGCTGTTTATTCTATATATATATATATATATATATATATATATATATATATTTTTTTTTTTTGATATATCGAATGTTTTCAGTATAGTTTTTCGTGGATTTTAAAATGGTTAAAACTTGTTAGAAATGTTGTGATCTCAAAACTGGATTTAAAACGTATATAAACCAGGCTATATAAATTCTTGCGACTATGAAATAGGATTAAAACTGATTTAAAGACATCTTGGTAAGAACTCGTGTGGTAAGAAATCATAGAAGTATTTGTTTGGTGGTTACTGGTTATAAACGGGTCGGGTCGAGTCAACCCGATTGACCGCAGGTTGTTGTAAATTGGGCTGTTCTATTGTTTTAACCTCCTTCCTGTTATTGTTTGTTTATTTCGAATTTCGAGATTAAACCCGGTTAGTCTCGAGCTTATTAATAAGCTCACAAGCTTATTCCGGTGCTTATTATTATTCTTGAGTTTTAGTTTATTGGATTGAGTCACGGGTTTGACCTTGACGGTCTCCTCTTGGTCTTGGCTAGGTTTGCTTATGGTTCGAAAATGCAACCCCATAGGGTGCGTTAGTTTGTCATATAGCTTGAATTAGAGTGCGTTTGCATTTTTATTTTCGGCTTGTGCTGGTAACTAAAACTTCGAATTTTGTTTTGGATTTGATGTTGGGCCAGTAACCCAGTAGGGTATGTTGGTTTAATAAAAATTTCAAGAATGCATTTGGTTTGCTTTAAAAGATTTTAAATGGTCATTGACTTTTATTAGAGTTATAAGTTATAAACATAACTCTTTTATTTTCACAAAAGAGTTTCTTCATACAAGTCTTCGTTTTATACAGCTTAACGTGAATTTACTTGGTTCACTTGGCACGTTTTGGATATATATTGGGATCGATAATTGATATTAAACATCGCGGATATTGGATTTTAATATATGGGATTGTGACTTGATATCATTTGGACAATTATGGATCGTTATCGGATGTACAATATTAGATATGGGATTCATTGGACATTTTGAGACTTGAGACGACATAATATATTAAACTCGAAAAGACTTTAATATATTAGACTCGGACCAGACACAAAATCTTCAATAATACCAAAACTAATATTTACCAGAACAATAGCGAGACATAAACTTAATAAAAAATTGTAATTTCAGTTTTGGTTAACCCAAGTCTCGACGACTCAAGAAAAACTAATTTTATTAGTTAAACTTATTTTTTTTTATTATTATAAAACGTTTATGTTTTATACAAGTTATTTGGGATGTCGGGTAAAATGTCGAAACGTACAAACTAAGTTATTTTATTGAGGTGTTTATTTGTCGTTAACTTCTAGGTCTGTCTTCCTTGGTTTGAGTTCTCGTCAGTATGCTCTCGACTTTGTCGATGTCTCTTCTTTTTGGCGTGAGTTGTCTGTCAAGTCTATGTCTTCTTACCACACCACACGAAACGTTGAAACTAAGCTTTTGATAAGTTTTGAAAACTGAGTAATCCACGAAAACTACGACACATTGTCTTTTATAGACCTTATTATTTTGCGAGACATATTTTGAGATAACCGTATACGTATTAGGTTGTGCCGAGTCCGTTGTGCCGTGAGACCCTAGTTGTCGTGAGATTTTAGTTGCTGTTGCGTTAGGTTACTCTTGAGCTATTGTGATGTCCTACTCTCTGAGATTGTTATGATATTGCATTGCTGGACTGAGGTGAGTTCTCGTAGCCCCTTTTTCATTATGTTTTTCCTTGGGGGAAAATGGTACTCAAATGATATTTTAAATGTTTTCATGCTGTGATTATACTGTTTTTCATGATTTTGGACATTATGTGTGTTGATACAATTATGTGCTACAATTTGTTTGACTGTGTGTACATTGATGCGCAACTGTTAACTCTTTCGAGAGCCGAAACAATTGATAGATCTATCGGGGTAGCTCCCCTCTGTGTGTTCTGTTTATGTGTGCAACCGTGGCAGGTTCAGTTGGCGCGACATTATTTGGTTTCAACATTATTTGGTTTCGACATGTGCTTATAATTGATTATCATGCTCACTTTTTTCCTACACTATACTATCACAGCTCAGTGGTTTCACTTTCAAACCTACGAGCTCACCAACTTTATGTTGACGTTTTCTAGTACCATTTTCAGGTGTTATTGAAGTTGCTTAGAAGGTTGAGTATAGACTGGCTTAGCAAGACTTAAGACAAGACCCTCCCGGATTATATCTCGTGGAGTTGCATTTGGATATTCCCTAGTGATGTTGTTTAACTTGGAGGCTTATGCATACCTTGGAGGTTGTACTTATCCCGGTTGTGAGAGTTTGCGACTATTATCTATTGTATGTTATGCATGTAGTGATTCTCTGTTGTGACACCTTGTGTTCTTAACTATGAAGTCATACCCCGTGAATGCCTTTCCGCTGCGCCATTTTTGGGGTGTGACAGATTGGTATCAGAGCCCAAGGTTATAGAGAATTAGGTGGTTTAACCTAGACTATAACCTAAGAATCTTCATATAGTTTGCATTATAGGAATTTCGTGTGCGATTATGTGTATGGTATGACACGAAGTGATGATGATAAGTAAATGCAACATGATGCTATCTTAAAAACGCCTGGCCAACGTTTTTACGATAACATAATGCGGCATGGACTTATCAAATTCATGGATTGTCAGATAGGAAGTTGAGTGTAGTAGTACGACACGTATACCGATCTATCCTACCTGCCTCCTACCCAACGTCTACCAATGTCCACTTTGTAGAATCATGCCTCCAAGAAGGTCGACTCGAGTTAACCGAGGCATTCCACCGTAGAGGGGTGGAAGGACTGGTGGGCGAGGAGGTAGAGCAGGTGGTCGCGTCACCAAGAACAACGACAACGACAATGTGAATCCCGACCTTTCCGCCATGATCGCCGAGCAACTACAAGCATTGCTACCCACTATAGTCACCCAAGTTGGCGACCACATCAGTAATCTAGGAAACAACGGAAGCGGAAATGACCATGTAGACAACGGCATTGGTAGTGACCACAACAATAATGGCAACAACAACAATAGTGGCAAGGGATGTTCGTACAAGGAGTTTACAGCATGCAAACCAGTGGACTTTGATGGCAATGGAGGAGCGTTGGTGTACACGAGATGGATTGAGAAAATGGAGGCAGTAATGGACATAAGCGAATGTGCGGCTCACCAGAAGGTGAAGTACGCTGCAAGTTCGTTCACGGGAAAGGCTCTAACCTGGTGGAACATGCAAATCAGGGCCAGAGGAAGAGAAGCCGTCGTGGGAATGAGTTGGGATGACCTTAAGGCATTACTAAAAGAGGAGTATTGTCCATACAACGAGATGCAGAAGCTAGAGCATGAGTTCTACAACCATACTATGGTAGGTGCTGGTCATGCAGCTTATACGGATCGATTCCATGAGCTTGCTAGACTGGTACCTCACATGGTTACTCCTGAATCCAAGAGAATTGAGAGGTACATCTACGGTTTGGTCCCTGAGATTCGCGGAATGGTGAAAGCAACTGAGCCCCCTACTCTTTAGAGCGCAATACTGAAATCTGCAACCTTAACGGATGAAATGGTTATGAATAAGACATTGTCCAAGAACGGTGAAAAGAGGAAGACCGTGAGTGAGCCAAGTAAACAAGGAGATGCAAATGGTGACAATAAGAAGGCAAATGGGGAAAAGGATTTGTGGCAACGAGCTCGGGCCGTAAGGGATATGAAGGTCCCCACCTTAAGTGTGCTAAATGTAACTACCACCACCTTAAGTGTGTTTCAGCCTAGTGTGTTTCAGCTGCAATCAGACTGGTCACATTACAAGGGATTGTCGAGCAGCAGCCATGCAGGCGACTCCAATTAATGTCATCTAGCCAAGGACATGTTATGAGTGCGAGAGCCTGGATCATTTCTGAAACACGTGTCCTAAGCTGAATAGGGCATAGGGACAAGTGCAGAATAACCAAAATCAGGCCTTATTGACTAATGGAAACACTGGAAACAATGGCAACCCAGCTCGTGGGCGGGTATTCGTGTTGAACGCTGAAGAAGGACGCCAGAACCCGAACCTCGTGACGGGTATGTTCTCCTTAAATGGATATTAGACTATCATACTGTTTGATTCCGACGTCAATTATAGAATTGTTTCTACTTAGTTCATGCTCCTGTTAAAGGCGAAGCCTAGTGTCCTAGCTCTTAGTTATGAGATTGATATAGTGTATGACCAAAAAGGTATAAACCGATATGATGGTTCAAATCTTCACCACCTGGTAGTAGGATCTTGCAGTGTTGAAATGCCATCGTACATTTTTGAGCAACCCCAAACTTTAACTAATTTTTTTTTTCTTTTTCTTAAAAAAAAAAAAAAAAAAAAAAAAAAAAAAAAAAAAAAAGCTTTTTAACAACTTTTAACTTAATTTCATGTCAGTTCTTGTTTGATGAGATGTGAGATTAAGTTTAAAGTTGCTACTTAGCTTAAAATTTTTAAATGATTTTTGCTCAAGAATGGGCGAGGCATTTCATGAAGCCTAATCACTCGATAGTTACTATAAAATCGCCTATTTCAGTGCGCTTAGTAGGACGAGCAGAAACCCAAAGATACCTCGCGTGCTTAAGACTCCCTGGAGTACTTCGTAAAGACCTAACGGGAATTACCCCTCCTTGAAGAATTGAGATACGCATCAACTTCTCGAAGAAAGATTCTGAACCCGAATATCATTAGTTGAGAGTGCACAAGACTGACAACTCTAAAACCGCGTTAAGAACGATATACAGGCAATTCGAGTTTTCAAGTTAAGTCCTTTGGTTTGACCAATGCCCCCGCAATATTCAAAGATAAGAAATCCAGTTAGAGCGACACACAAGAGGAACGCATGTATCTATTATATCGGATTGTGACATTGGTTTGCATCACGATTTTGTCAGACACTATAGGATGCATTAGGAGCACAGTTAGATTTGAGTACAACCTACCATTTCTAGACCGATGATCAGGGTAAGTATACTATTCGACTTTAGGAGATATACTTAGGGCATGCACTGTTGATTTTGGAGGAAACAGGAATACCCATCTCTCTTAGTTGAAGCTTCTCAACCTTCTAAATCTAAGCTTTGTGTGTTTATTGATTTGTTTATTTGAAAGCGATCCAATAATTGAGCCAATACTTCAAAAATGTTGAGTTCTTTTCTTACAACTTGATATTTAACTTAATCCCATGACAGTTCTTGTTTGATGAGTTGTGGAGTTAAGTTAGGTTCAAGTTGTTTTGTAGTTTAAGGTTAGGTCCAACTTGATTTTAGCCTAATCTCATGACAGTTCTTGTTTGATGAGTTGTGAGATTAAGCTGAAATCAAGTTGTTACTAGGCTTAAATTTATGATTTAGCTTAACCTCATGACAGTTCTTGTTTGATGAGTTGTGGGGTTAAGCTAGATTTCAGTTGAGGCTCAACTCAAACTACCGAAAGGATGCCTAAGGTTTTTGACGGCTTTACTCAAGGACGGGAAAGCTTGCCTTACTGTGTGATTGTTATGTGGTTTCATTTGTGTGATTTCTAGAGGTTAGGAAGTATTGATAGTACCAATTGGGAAGTAACACCCGGTATTGTTTGGATTGACACCCACACCCTTACTCTTCCGTTTGCAACCAAATCGAAGGGTGAATACTATCCGATCAAGCAGACTCTTAGACAATTGAATTTTGAGGACAAAACTCTGTTAACGGGGGTAGACTGTAGCAACCGCCAATTTTCCAGGTCCTTGCGTGACCTTAAGCTCAATATGATATACTTGTTTAGTTTATGTGTTCTCTATTATGTGTGCTTGTGAGCTAGACCACACAGCGCGAGTCGGCACAAATAAACCTAATAGCGCGTAAAATTTTGATTTTTAACGAAATAACACGAACATGTACACATGTACACATTTGAAGCAACTTGAATGAACCCGAGGATGGTGGTGACGCATTTTTCTAACCTCGATTGAGCTTCGTCAAAAAAAAAATAAATAAATAAATAATAAAAAAAAAACGTCATGTTTTATTTTACAAACGTATTTGTTATCAAATGTAACGGAAAATCGTATTTAAAGTGAATGGTGACGGTTAAAAATTATTTCGGTGACGTTTAATATTTTTCGGGAATAAAAACAAGTAATCTCGGGGAAGTTTATTAAAATTATACCGCTAGTCCTTGCACCGACCCCTCCTTTGAAAATAAATAAAACACAAGGTTCTATTTGCAATTTCTGAAAAGCTACTATATGCTAAAAACCCTAACCCTACACTATACACTACACTATAAATACTACACTTATAAAATACTAGGGTTGGATCATTTCTTTTTCAATACACAGCCGCACCACCCTTCACTCAACTTTCTCTCTCTCTTACATTTTTCCGGCGCCATTTCCGGCCAGTTGAGCCACCACCGCCGCCCTTAAAGCCACACCACCACCATCAAGACACTCATCATAATCTCCTCTTTAACCTACCGTGACTCACGCGCCAAGAAACCATCTCCACCACTTGTTGCCGCCATAATGAAGATGAGATATGAGGGTTTGTTTGTTTGTTTCGTGTGTTGGTTTGTTTATGTTTTGGCGACCATGAGCAGCCTCCACCTCGTCGTCGTTCCCTCCTCCGCCTCACTCTTTTTCTCCTCTCTCGTTATTCAAGTGGTACGGTAAAAACCACTCGGCTGTTTATTCTATATATATATATATATATATATATATATATATATATATATATATATATATATATATATATATATAATTTTTTTTTTTTTTTTTTTTTGATATATCGAATGTTTTCAGTATAGTTTTTCGTGGATTTTAAAATGGTTAAAACTTGTTAGAAATGTTGTGATCTCAAAACTGGATTTAAAACGTATATAAACCAGGCTATATAAATTCTTGCGACTATGAAATAGGATTAAAACTGATTTAAAGACATCTTGGTAAGAACTCGTGTGGTAAGAAATCATAGAAGTATTTGTTTGGTGGTTACTGGTTATAAACGGGTCGGGTCGAGTCAACCCGATTGACCGCAGGTTGTTGTAAATTGGGCTGTTCTATTGTTTTAACCTCCTTGCTGTTATTGTTTGTTTATTTCGAATTTCGGGATTTAACCCGGTCGAAGTTTTAGTTACCAGCACTAACCGAAAATAAAAATGCAAACACACTCTAATTCAAGCTATATGACAAACTAACGCACCCTATGGGGTTGCGTTTTCGAACCATAAGCAAACCTAGCCAAGACCAAGAGGAGACCGTCAAGGTCGAACCCGTGACTCAATCCAATAAACTAAAACTCAAGAATAATAATAAGCACGGAATAAGCTTGTGAGCTTTGTTTTGGATTTGATGTTGGGCCAGTAGCCCAGTAGGGTATGTTGGTTTAATAAAAATTTCAAGAGTGCATTTGGTTTGCTTTAAAAGATTTTAATTGGTCATTGACTTTTATTAGAGTTATAAGTTATAAACATAACTCTTTTATTTTCACAAAAGAGTTTCTTCATACAAGTCTTCGTTTTATACAACTTAACGTGAATTTACTTGGTTCACTTGGCACGTTTTGGATATATATTGGGATCGATAATTGATATTAAACATCGCGGATATTGGATTTTAATATATGGGATTGTGACTTGATATCATTTGGACAATTATGGATCGTTATCGGATGTACAATATTAGATATGGGATTCATTGGACATTTTGAGACTTGAGACGACATAATATATTAAACTCGAAAAGACTTTAATATATTAGACTCGGACCAGACACAAAATCTTCAATAATACCAAAACTAATATTTACCAGAACAATAGCGAGACATAAACTTAATAAAAAAATTGTAATTTCAGTTTTGGTTAACCTAAGTCTCGACGACTCGAGAAAAACTAATTTTATTAGTTAAACTTATTTTTTTTATTATAAAACGTTTATATTTTATACAAGTTATTTGGGATGTCGGGTAAAATGTCGAAACGTACAAACTAAGTTATTTTATTGAGGTGTTTATTTGTCGTTAACTTCTAGGTCTGTCTTCCTTGGTTTGAGTTCTCGTCAGTATGCTCTCGACTTTGTCGATGTCTCTTCTTTTTGGCGTGAGTTGTCTGTCAAGTCTATGTCTTCTTACCACACCACACGAAACGTTGAAACTAAGCTTTTGATAAGTTTTGAAAACTGAGTAATCCACGAAAACTACGACACATTGTCTTTTATAGACCTTATTATTTTGCGAGACATATTTTGAGATAACCGTATACGTATTAGGTTGTGCCGAGTCCGTTGTGCCGTGAGACCCTAGTTGTCGTGAGATTTTAGTTGCTGTTGCGTTAGGTTACTCTTGAGCTATTGTGATGTCCTACTCTCTGAGATTGTTATGATATTGCATTGCTGGACTAAGGTGAGTTCTCGTAGCCCCTTTTTCATTATGTTTTTCCTTGGGGGAAAATGGTACTCAAATGATATTTTAAATGTTTTCATGCTGTGATTATACTGTTTTTCATGATTTTGGACATTATGTGTGTTGATACAATTATGTGCTACAATTTGTTTGACTGTGTGTACATTGATGCACAACTGTTAACTCTTTCGAGAGCCGAAACAATTGATAGATCTATCGGGGTAGCTCCCCTCTGTGTGTTCTGTTTATGTGTGCAACCGTGGCAGGTTCAGTTGGCGCGACATTATTTGGTTTCAACATTATTTGGTTTCGACATGTGCTTATAATTGATTATCATGCTCACTTTTGTCCTACACTATACTATCACAGCTCTGTGGTTTCACTTTCAAACCTACGAGCTCACCAACTTTATGTTGACGTTTTCTAGTACCATTTTCAGGTGTTATTGAAGTTGCTTAGAAGGTTGAGTATAGACTGGCTTAGCAAGACTTAAGACAAGACCCTCCCGGATTATATCTCGTGGAGTTGCATTTGGATATTCCCTAGTGATGTTGTTTAACTTGGAGGCTTATGCATACCTTGGAGGTTGTACTTATCCCGGTTGTGAGAGTTTGCGACTATTATCTATTGTATGTTATGCATGTAGTGATTCTCTGTTGTGACACCTTGTGTTCTTAACTATGAAGTCATACCCCGTGAATGCCTTTCCGCTGCGCCATTTTTGGGGTGTGACAGGTATGGGGCCAGGTAAATCTCTTTTGAGATATACAGCATAGAACCATTTAAAAGCTTTATTGAATCTTTCTCTAAAAATGTCCCACTATTGACTTATAATTTAATCATTTTTTAATAAATCAAGGAATGCAACATATTCATTAAAAGAAGTGATTTTTGTTGGATAATATACACCTTTCACATAGATAAAATCTTCTTCTTGTGATGAGTTTCCAACTGTTGGTGCCTTGTTTGAATATGAATAAGTATTGTGTCCTGTTTCTTCATATTTTTGTGTCAAAGCATCATTCTTCACATTCTTTTCTTCCTTGTACTGAGAACTCTTATCAAGTAATTTGAAATAGTCTTCCATGTATTTGTTTCGTCTCTGATTCATTTTGTTTTGATCAAAGAAGTACTCCGATGGATCTTTGAACATAGGTACAGGTTTGTATCTGTTCCCTTTGAATGTCAAATCAAGACCCTGTGCTTCTAATTGGCTTGCAGAGAGGATGTTCAAAGTTACATCTGGTGTATAGAGTACACCAGGTATGCACATTATTTCTGAACCTATCCTTATGTGCACTTCACCAATTCCATGAATGAATAATAAGTTGTGCAGATCCTCTAACTTTTCAACACTGAACTTCTGCTTCAATTTTGCAAACAGGTTAATGTTTGTGCAAACATGCCTGTCAATTTTCTTGCTTATGTACCAAATCTTGTCCCATTCTTCTTCATATGTGCCTTCTATCGTAAAGTCAGTTGATAGATGGATGTTCTCAGGGTATAAGATTTGAGTGTGTGGTGTTTTAGAAGTGTTTTCTGAGTCTGCATCTTCTGTGTTTTTCCCTTTATTTGGACAATTTACAGCAATATGTCCTCTGACTCCACATTCAAAACAAATATATCTCTTGTGTCTTTCTGACTTGTTTTGTGATTGTGGAAGTGCATGATTATACACTTCAATTTCTTCCAACTTCTTTCTCAGCATCTCTTTGCAATCATTTGAAATTTGCTTGATGCATTTTCCAAATCTTAATTCACTTTCTCTCTTTACTTGTCTCTGAATGAATTCTCTTTGTAGTCTGTTGCTCAAATATCTCCCAGGACTTTTGCTCTGATGCCACATGTTATAATGGCCAACAGTCCTACCATGAGGATTTGACCATTTGTTTTCTATTTGAGTGTTTGTGTTAACCATTGCAATGTGCAAAAATAGTTAACTGTGATGAGACAAAGTACGTGCAGAATTGTATGTGCAGTGAAATGAGATATATGAAATATGGAGGGAAAAATACACGAAATATATCTGTTATATTATATATAATAACTGTCAATACATGGTCCTATATATAGTAAATCAACAGGCATGACAAGAAAGGGTGTGATGGTTCAATTGAACCAACAGTCGTGACCCTTCCATATAATTGTCATATAACTGTTTTCCTTAACCATATTAACTGTCATAAACGACCAACTAGAATAACTAACTAAAGTTTTTGGCTTGTAGCCTAAACTAAATGTTCTGTACAGCCTTATTAGCATAATCATGGCTGCTATCTAAATACATAGACTAATAATAAGATAACTGAGATATTGACATGAATTAAGAGTAGAATTTGATCTTATAAAGTCCAACAGATGAGAAGTTAATGATACTCCAAAATCATTGACACAAGTCATTAAAATTTTATCGGCACTCTTTAAATATGGGTACCTTGCAAAACAATCTTCAATGTTTTTCTGTACCATTTTTGCGAAGGGATAACTCATTATAAGTCCTGCTCCTCCAAATCCCATATATCATACGAATATATTTGATTCGAGGATATACACTCAGAATGACCACCAATATATATGTACTTAGTATGATCATATTCAGCCAAAACATCAACCATATTGTCAACAAAAAAGATCGAGTCATCGTCTCCCATGACGTACCATCTTACCCCTTCCCTCTCTTCTCTAAAAACCTCGATCACGGCATGAACCATCCGAACCATAATTGGTGCAACATGCTTCGTTTTATCCAATAACTTTGTATTATCATCTGAAATACGATTAGGTGGAGAGTTTAGCGACCATGGGAGGAGATCGTTGGTAGGGACTGTGTCAAGGTATAGGTAGCCACGAGTTGTGTTTGGTGGCCACCATGATTCGATATAAGGTTTCCGATAGTGCCATGCCTTTGTCGTTCCCACAAGACCAAAAACGATGTGAGAAATGTTAGTAGGGTCAACTTGTAACGAGTGTGACTGTGTCGCGGCATGAATTGTGTTTGTGCCCCTTTGGAGGAAACAAGACCGGTTTGAAAACGAGAAAACAGTGAACAAGGTGATTATAGATGATGCAACAACAAAGAGTATTTTGGTAATTGTAATTGAGGATTTGAGAAGAGAAGCCATTAAAAGAACAAATACAGATGGTTGATACTTCAACACAATGTACAAAGGTTTTAAGGTAGACTGATGAGCCAATAAATATTTTAAATAAATTAGTAAATCACGTTGCTACTAATTTTATACTGCCATAGTCACCTATGCATGATTCGTAATTTGATATATCATCTTGTATACCTTGGCTTCACGCTACACTTTGATTATTTCGAGGATATTTATACTCCCTCCGTCCCACTTTTATTGGCCTCATTTCTATTTATACATGTCCCAAAAATATTGTCAAAAACTACAAACGGCCGATAGTTATTATTGTATACTTTTCCTATTTCACCCCTGCCTCATTTACTATGGCCTCATTTCTGTTTTGATTAGTGAATTAAAGACAATTAAAGACAGTGAATTGTTTCAAATTTTTTGATATTTCATTCACTAGTTGTCCATGAAAGTTTAGGTGGGAATTTTCCCTCCGTAATTTTAATATTGTAAAAAGTTGGTTCATAAGTAGAATTATTCTTCTACGGAGTAATTTGAAATGGAGGGAAACTCATTGCATAATTTAAGCCATAAAATAAATTTGATATGGACGAATATTTAGTTTTGCAAATATGGCAAGTTAAAAATGTTTTAATGGTGAGGGCAAATGTGACATTTTATACATAAACAATAGCATTAAATATGTATTTAATAAAATGAAACATTTTTGTTGGAGGACAGTAATTTTGGGACGGAGGGAGTAATTTTTTTCATATTGTCCTAATTCACCATATCATTTTCGGAAACTGATAACGTATTTGAATTTGTAATTATAAAATATAAAGTATAAAAGATGTAAAACTAAACTCTATAGCGCTAAACATTTTCTTAAAATAGCGTGTATAAAAACAAACATTAGACGCTCATTGCCATACAAAATATCAGTTATAAATATCATTAATGCTAAACGTTATACGATCCTAAACGCTTTTAAAAGCTACCTGCCATACATACATGCATGAAATAACCTTCAAGATATGTACCTCAATATAAACTATCAATGATATTCATGTTTAGACCCCCATGGCTTATCCGATATCCTGTATGGTATAAGATATATCCACATTCTTCTCTTTTATAGTCATTTTAGCAGACTAATCTATTATATTGCTGCACATTTTATACCAGGTCAATCAAGCCGTTTTCTTACAAAAGGTTGCATGATCATTTTAAATTAGTTGTTTTCACCAAAGAGGATTTAAACTTACTATCATATTTTACTAATGGTATATCAACCTTAAAATGCATATCATATCAAATGAAAGATATCAAAACCCAAAAGCTTTCGGAAGAATAAAAAGATTATTGATAAAAGTAGCACACAATTACTATATTGAATGGTCAACTTGTCTTAATTAAGTTCCCAACAAAAGTCAGCTATATTCAAAGCTTTGATTTTTTTCGTGAATGAGTCGTGTAATTTTTTTATTTACATGTGTATGTATGTAATCATTGACACAATGGTATATTGTTAATTGTATATTTTTTTTATAGTACTGTAACTTTTAGTAAAGCCTAAGTGAACAGTCAAATAAGTAACAAAGAAAAGTTAACTCTATATATGTTGTCCAGAATTTATGGATCAAAATCATGCTCACAGCTCACCCCTGAATGAGTGACTTCTGAAAATGATTTGATGAATCGGTATTCGTTCATGTTTATCTTCTTAGTTGACTATGTTGTTGCAATTGAAAAAAAAAAAAAAAAAAAAAAAAAAAGAAAAAAAAGACTCACTCCCACCTTTAGTGATGTTACACTTTCTTTTTATTTGGAATTTGAATCTTTTATATAATAAAACAAAATTCTTAGTGGGGACTTTTACATTTCAAAAAAATCAAATCATACCTTATTAAGTAATAATCAAATTATTATTATTATTATTTTCTTAAATATTAAATAAGAAAAGCCTAAATACTTCTAAATTTATCCATATTCTACAAAAAAAAGAATGTGATTTGTAATCATTCAATAAAAACTTACAAAAATATATGTGTCAAAATATAAAAAATTAAAACTTGAAAATGGTGGAGCAAGTTTTTCAAAGATTTGGGCTGAAACTTAAAATTCAGTATCATTCCCACTAAATATTTGAAGTCCCAACATTCTCAAATTCCTCCTCCATCAATCAAACTCGATCTCTTATCATTTATTCACGCACAATCATTGACGCAAGAACATTTCATCCAAATCTAATTAATATTAAAACCCACTACATTCGTAAATAACCCTAATTCAATACCTCAATCAAAGTACAATGGTTTTGAAGGTCCTGTTATAATAATTAAAACCCGAAATTAAAAATAATAATTTATTTAAATGATTAGAAAAAACCCCGCGCGTGCACGGGCATTATATCTTTTTATTTGGAATTTGAGTTGAAGAAAATAATAGAAGCAAAATTGGGCCGTGTATATGTAGTCCTGTAAAAATTGTAATTACATTAATTTAACAATTACATTAATATCCTTGCAAAAATTGAAATTACATTAATTTCCTTCCTAAACTTTAAAATACTCATTTATATCCGAGTATAAAATTTAATGAATATTAAATGCTTTTTCCTTTGAAACTTTTATCTTAACATTAGTTAATATGTCATATTACTTATTTACCCCCTTATCATTTAGTTGCAGACACCCAATCAAATAACTATAGTTGCAGGCTTAGTTTCCTTCTTCTTGTTTATTTCTCTTGCTTGTTCTTATAGCTTCATCCTTTTATTAGATGACTAAGTGGTTCAATTTAGATTAAATAATTAGTAGAGTTATTTGTCACCTGATGTGTTGCTTTTATGCTGGTTGGTAAATGGAGTCTTAATTATAAGCTTATAACTATAAGTCTATATCTCAATTGTTGAACACATAAATAAGAAAATACTAGCAAAGAAACATAAAGTGTGACTTATATAACAATCAGGCATGACAAAAACATTTCTTTCATTCTAAAAACCATTAAAGGACACGACATACAAGGATCCATGGTAGAATTGAAGAGTAAATGGCAGGAAGAAGAAGAGACATGAGACTCACCTATTTAATTTGGGCACAAAAAGGTAAATATGTAATATAACTTATTATCTAATAATTAGATGAAACTTTAAATATAAAAAATTATTAATTGTAATTAAAGTGTTTGTTTGGATATAAATGTGTATTTTAAAGTGTGCAAAGGATATTCATGTAATTACAAATTTTGCAAGGATATTAATGTAATTTTTAAGTTTTCTAAGGATATCAATGTAATTGCCCCGGAATATAATCCACGCTTGGCAAGCTCATAATCGATGTAACATATTTTGTACTGTTAGTTCCTAGCACATTTCCTTATATGCTAACGAAAGTGTCATTCAATATTTTTGGTTAAAAAGTCCGCTAAGTTGTCCTCTATGATAACATGACCAACACGAAAGGATATTAATCCTGATTTAGCTAGTATTAATTATACGCATTATTTGGTACACCGTGTTTTTAGCAAGACAACAGAATTTGGGAACATATGCCTGTATTTTCTTTAACGCCAAATTTGTATTAAACTTGCAGGGAGCCACAAAAATGATGAAGACATAGTCTATATCTATACTACTTATAATAGAGGGATGTATCTCTCTCTTATTTAGTCTGAAAATTCAGACTTACAATAATGTACAACATAAAGCATGCTGACTAATTTTCTAACATAACATTAATGCTATTATTAAAACACAGCTTCAAACATTAATGCCATCAAAATCTTTTAAATATATGCAGGATTTTCCCTCCATAAAACATGAAAATCAGCAAAAAACCTGGGATATATAAACCACAGGTTGTAGTAGTCAAAACAGTTACAATTTTTATGATTCCTGATTTACATCCATATTCCTGATTTACATCCAGTTACCTTATTTTTCTCATATGCTGGTACTATAAAAACCCACTCAAACAACAAGTAGTCATCACTTCACCCATTCACCAAACCCAAACAATGCAATGCTTGGCCTGCTTCCACTCAACATTCCGGTTGCCCCAACAATGGTTTGCCTCATCTTTGTCCAAATGTTACATTCATCCCTGAAAAATAAGAATAAAAATATTTAAAGCATTATGAAACAATTTTTTTAAAATACATATGTAAACCAGTGAACCACATTTGACACAGTTTTTTGTTTTATACAAATCATGAATTTTCACATTTTCAGGTTTGGCAAGACACTAGACAAAGGCAAAGAGAAGAAAATCTTCGAAATTGGAATTGGGAGGAAGTCATTGATGTGGATATGATTCCGGATGAGGATGATATGATTCCGGATGAGGAGGTCAATGATGTTGATATGATTTTGTATGAGGAGTTCGTTGATGTTAATATGCTTTTGGATGAGGAGGTAGACATTCTACTTTGTATAAAATCACATCTTTGAGACTCAAAATTAACAACTTTCATACTTTGCAGGTTGGTAATGGTCTTCATCTAGAGGAGCTATTTGGGCTCGGACTCAATGATGAAGATATAATGCCAAATGGTGTTGGACCCAACATGCCCAATATCAATGCACAGAGGGAAAACACGATTCAAGTGTTAAATAGACACCGTGTTTACAGCGTCATGGATGAGAGCGACCTCATGGATGAAACTGATGACGAAGAATGAAATAAATGCTTAATTGTCTTTAGAATCATGTCCAAGATGTTTTGGATTTTTCTTTCATGTTTTCTAGATTTGACTATAATAAAAACCTATGTTTGATAATTGTTCACATGTTGTCTTTAATCCAATACCAACAATCAACTTAAAACATCACATACCTGATCTTTCAATATGTATGTGTTAATACAAATAGCGTCTCAAAAACGTTATTTATATTCTTTGATCTTTCATTAGTTTTGTTAATGACAAATATAAGGAATATATTTTAGCAAATAATAAATACTAGCTTAAGTCTCTTAAGTACACATTTTACACTTCACATACTAACTAAGAATTACAAGTTTAGTAACTTGTTTCCTTAAAAGGAAACTTTAATTCTAGAACCATTCCATGACATCATTGCATGCATCACATAGAAGATCTTTGATATATCTTGGTTAGATTTGCAAGATACATAGTTGACATTTGAAGATCTTGGATGATTTGGTAAGATACAACTAAGATATGGTAAGAGACAACTATACCTTAGCTGTCATGTCCCACGGATCCAAATTACATAAAGGATGGATCCCTTGTGAGGGATCCGTGGGATCCGTGAGCTGAAGATCAGCTTGCCTATAAATAGGAAGCTGATCATTTGGCTCTCTCATCACTCATATAGCTTTAACACACATATTCATTCAGTACATATCTTAGTAACATCATTCATAGTTGCATTTCACTTTGATCTTTCATTTTGTAGAAAGGAGATCAAGCATTCAAGGATCTACAGAACCGTAATCCTTTAGTTGCATTACTGTGTGATATTGTAGTTTGTTTCACACATCATATCTATCATTTGTAATCAGTGAGTGTGGTTAGTGCTTTAGTCCTTAAAGCACAAGGAGTGTAGGGAGTAGTTGTACCCGTGTAAAGAACTCGACATCTAGCTTAGTGTCGGTAAAGTAAGTAGGCGACGTCAGGTTGGTTCTACCTTGTGAAAAGAACCCGGTGTTTAGCTTAGTACCGGAAAAGGAAGTAAGCGACGTGTAAAGGTTTTCTCCGCCTGGAAAAGGAGTTTGTTTCTTAGTGAAAGATAAACTCTCGAGTAGGAAACTCGGGGAGTGGAGTAGGGCAAGGAAGAGAGTCCTTGTAGCCGAACCACTATAAACAACAGTGTCGTGTGGTTTGATCTTTCCTCTCTTTATCTTTTGTTTATATTGTGTGATTATTTATTTGTGATTGTTTCCTTTGAAATTAACATATAGTAACAAAGCAAAGAAATCTTTAAAACGGTAAAAACTATTCAACCCCCCTTCTAGTTTTCCACAATTGGCATCAAGAGCTACGTTACTTAAGATCTTTAAAATATATTGTATTTTAAAACTTAAAACGATCCATGGATTTTGAAAACTTTAAAGAAGGGCAATCTATGCAAAGACCACCTCTATTTGAACCAAATTGTTTTATTTATTGGAAAAATCGCTTTGAGACTTATGTAAAGTCAAAAGACATAGATCTATGGTATATTATAGTTGATGGTGATTACAAACCTATTAGTAATAATATTTCGGGTGGTCGGGATGAAGGAGTTTCTCTTACTCGTCACAGTGATGAGCAAAAGAAACTAATTGCCAAAAATAATGAAGCCAAAATGATGCTTTATAATGCCTTACCTAAGAAATAATATGAAAGAGTCTTTATGTGTAAAACGGCTAAGGATATTTGGCAATCTCTTATTATCACACATCAAGGGAACTCACAAGTAAAAGATAACAAAATTGATCTTCTTGTCCAACAATACGAACAATTTGTTATCTCTGAAGATGAGACCATTGATAGTGCGTTTCCTAAGTTCAATACTATTATTACATCACTTAAAGCACTTGATGAATCTTTTTCTAGTAAGAATTTTGTCAGGAAATTTCTAAGAGCACTCCATCCGAAATGGAGAGCAAAGGTGACAGCTATTGAAGAATCTAAAGATCTCTCAAGCATGACACTAGATGAGCTCATAGGAAACCTAAAAGTTCACGAAATGATTATGGAAAAAGACTCGGAAATTGTCAAAGGCAAAAAGGAGAAGATCAAGTCTATTGCCTTGAAAGCCAAAGTCGAGTCAAGTGATGATGAGTCTTGTTCAAACAGTGATGATGAAGAGTATGCAATGGCCGTGAGGGATTTCAAGAAATTCTTCAGGAGACGAGGAAAGTTTGTGAAACCACCTCGTGATGAAAAGAAATCCTCTCGGAAAGATCATGAAGATAAGAAAGGTAAGGTTGATAGGAAATGCTATAGGTGTGGTGACTCCAGTCACTTAATAGGAGAATGTCCAAAGCCTCCAAAGACCAAGTCTCAAAGAGCCTTCGTTAGCGGAGCTTGGAGCGATAGTGAAGGAGATGATGATGATGAGCCTAAGAACAACGAAATGGCACTTATGGCTAATGACACAGAAGAGGTACATTCTGATTCATGCTCCTTTATAGATGACGAAACATTAGAAGTAGAATATAACAAATTGTGTGACGTTACTTTAAAAATCATAAACAAAAACAAGTTTTTGAAAACTAAGACAACACTTTTAGAAAATGAAGTATTTTGGCTTAAAGAAAAAGCAATACGAATTGAAAAAGGTAAAGATAGTAAAGAAACGTGTGTGTCTTGTCAAGAACTAAAACTTGAATTAGAAACCTTAAGAACCACACAGGAAGATTTGATCAAACAAAATTCAAAGTTTAAAAGGTTTGATAAAAACATAAGTTGTGCAGATGAAATAATGAAAATGCAAAAGCTACCTCATGATAAAACAGGACTAGGCTTTATGAAACTAGGAACTTTAAGTGAGTATAAGGAACAGACTGTGAATAAAACTGATTCAACCAAGTTGGACACTCACGGATCCGACGGATCCAAAAATTTGGATCCGCCAAGTGTATCCAAAGGATCCGCGGGTACTCAAGTTGAACAGAAGGTTCACAAAGTCGACCGTTCCGAATTTGTTAAAGTTACTAAGAAACCTAACAGTAGTATAACCAATAATAAACATAAACCAGCAGTATCTTTAGGAAGAGGACAAGCTAGAAATGAATATAGAGTTAAAACGGATCAACAGAGACCTCAAATGAGTTTTCCCAAACACCCCTTTCCAAAGAGTATAGTTAATCCACAACATACTTATCAAAATAATTGGAACCAAAACATGCCTAGAAACTTTCATGGTCCTAGCTATATGTCATGGAACAATGGTCCACCATTTACATACATAAACCATGATAATGTCATGTTTAACCCAAACGGACCCATGAGATATTGGGGACCAAATGCTTGAGTCTTTTATGAACTTAGGTATGCTTGAAAGTTGATCTTGAACCTGATGAGTGGATCAAAGATAGTGGGTGCTCAAGACACATGACGGGAAACAAAAATCTTTTCTCAACCTACCAAGTATATGACGGAGGTAATGTCACATTTGGTAGCAAGCTTAAAAGTAAAATCATCGGAAAAGGTACAATCTCTCATGACTCTCTATCTATTGATGATGTTGCTCATGTAGATAATTTAGGTTTTAATTTACTTAGTATAAGTCAATTATGCCGCAAAAAGTATAACGTCCTTTTCAGTGAAAATGGAAGTAAAATACTTAAAGATGGCATAACCGTAGGAAAAGGTGTTTTAAAGAATAATGTCTATGTTATGAAATTAGATAAAACACCTAAAGATAAGTTATGTCTTACCTCCTTGGACGAAAACTCAACTCTATGGCATCGACGTTTAGGTCATGCTAATATGAGGCTTATTCAATCTTTGTCATCCAAAGAACTCGTTAGGAACCTACCCAAGTTGAAATATGACCAACACTTTTGTGATGCTTGCAAAATTGGAAAACAAGTACATAGTAGCCATAAGGCTAAAAACATGGTATCTACATCTAGATGCCTAGAATTATTACATATGGATTTGTTTGGCCCGTCGGCTATACAATGTTATGGAGGAAATTTTTACACTTTAGTTATAGTAGATGATTACTCTAGATATACATGGACAAGGTTTTTGAAAACTAAAAATGAGGCATTCGACAAATTTGAAATTCTAAGCAAGAAAATTCAAAATCAAATAGGAAGTAATATAGTATCTATTAGAACTGACCATGGTCGAGAATTTGACAATGAAATTCAATTTGGAAATTTTTGTGATAATAATGGAATAACTCATAATTTCTCGGCTCCTCGTACACCTCAATCTAATGGTGTAGTAGAACGTAAAAATAGAACAATTCAAGAAATGAGTAGAACTATGTTAAATGAACAAAACATACCACAAAAGTTTTGGTGTCACGCTGTAGATACTTCTACATATATCCTAAATAGAGTTTTAATTAGACAATTTTTAAATAAAACTCCTTATGAAATTTATCGAGGCAAAAAGCCTACATTAGGATATTTTAGAGTTTTTGGAAGCAAGTGATTCATTTTAAACACAAAGGACTATCTCACTAAGTTCGACCCAAAGTCGTATGAAGGTGTATTCCTTGGGTACTCGCAAAACAGTAAAGCATACATTGTATTAAACAAGGAAACATCAATAGTCGAGGAATCGTTGAACGTAACATTCAACGAAAGTCCACCTCCATCTAAGACATCACCTTTGGTAGATGATGACTTAGTTGAAAGTCAAATGGTTAATGATATAGAAAACATTGAAAATGACAATGAACCCGTAAAAGGAGAAATAGTCAATATTAAAGAAACTAAAAGTCATCCATTAGAAAAGGTCATAGGAAAACTTAATGAAAGAACATTAAGATCCAAAGCTCAAAATGAAAGTAATTATTTTTGCTTTATTTCAACCATTGAACCTAAAAATATAGACGAGGCAATAAAAGATGAATCTTGGGTAATTGCTATGCAAGAAGAACTTAATCAATTTATTAGAAATGATGTTTGGAATTTGGTAGCTCCACCTAAAAACCAAACCATAATAGGCACCAAATGGGTCTTTAGAAATAAAATGAATGAAAAGGGTATTATATCTAGAAACAAAGCTAGGCTAGTAGCTCAAGGTTACAATCAACAAGAAGGTATAGATTACGATGAAACCTTTGCACCAGTAGCTAGACTTGAGTCTATTAGGATATTACTTGCATATGCATGTGCACATGATTTTAAGTTATTTCAAATGGATGTCAAAAGTGCTTTCTTAAATGGTCTTATTAATGAAGAAGTATATGTTGCACAACCTCCCGGCTTTGCCGACTTTGAAAAACCAAATTATGTTTTTAAACTTAAGAAAGCTTTATACGGACTTAAGCAAGCACCAAAGGCTTGGTATGATCGACTTAAGACTTTCCTAGTTGACCATAAGTATACCATGGGCCTAGTAGACAATACTATCTTCACCAAGAAAAAGGGATCACATATTATTATAGTCCAAATATATGTGGATGACATTATATTCGGTTCAACTTGTCAAGAGTTATGCGACGATTTCTCAAAAATCATGCATGACGAGTTTGAAATGAGTATGATGGGGGAACTAAACTTTTTCTTAGGTCTCCAAATTAAAAAATTAGAAGATGGGATATTCTTTAACCAATCAAAGTATATCAAAGATATGCTTAAGAAGTTTGGTCTTGAAGACTCAAAACCCATGAGAACACCCATGTCCTCCGAAACCAAACTTACTAAGGATGAAGAAAATGAATCCGTAGATAGCACTAAATATAGAGGAATGATTGGTAGTTTACTCTATCTTACGGCTAGTAGGCCTGACATTATGTTTAGTGTTTGTCTATGTGCACGTTTTCAAGAAGATCCAAAAACTTCCCATCTTGAAGCTGTTAAAAGAATCTTTAGGTATATTAAAGATACTACACACTTAGGATTATGGTATCCCAAAGGAACGGGTGTAGAAACCATAGTGTATACTGACTCAGATCACGCAGGTGATTATGTTGATAGGAAAAGTACTAGTGGTATTTGTACTTTTGTAGGATATTGTCTAACATCATGGTTCGCTAAGAAACAAACTGCCCTCGCAATCTCAACAACAGAGGCAGAGTATGTGTCTGCAGGAAAGGCGTGTCAACAAGCACTGTGGATGAAACAAGCTCTCGTCGACTATGGAATTGAACTCAACAACATTCCTATTCTTTGCGACAACAAAGGTGCTATCGATCTAAGCAAAAATCCAGTCCAACACGCTAGAACTAAACATATTGAAATACGCCATCACTTCCTTCGCGACAATGTACAGAAGGGAATCATCTCAATTGAGAAAGTTTCCTCAGAGGACAACATTGCCGATATTCTCACTAAACCACTTAAACGAGAACCTTTCAATTATCTTAGACTTGGATTAGGACTAATGGAACCTAGTGATTAGGAGAAACATTAGTGTAAACTTTAGTTTAGCCACACACGACACCAAACCAAAACATGTGTTCTGATCCGCGGATCCAATCGACAACAAAGACGGATCCTTTGTTTGGGATCCGCCGGATCCGTCGCATGATATGTTCAGTATATTATTAAATAAACAAGAACAGCTACTATTCATTCCTCACTCCAAAACATATCACCTTACTACATCCGACACACACTTAATCTCCATCACATTTTAGACCATTTTCTTCCACAAATTTGTGCTTCTAACATCACTGTAAGTATTCTTATCATATTTATACTCCTGATCTGCGTCTAGGATTTCCATTTCATGCACAAAACCAAAACTTGGGGTATATGCATAATTCTTGAAAAATCATGAAGCATATTTATTGCATTATACTTAAAAACATGTTTTTCTTAGTTAGGAATTGCATCTCATAGCACATTGTCTTAATTTAACAAAAACCCCATGAAAATTTTTTCACTAAAATCTTCTAACGACTAGGTAAAATGATTTTTTTCTTACATTGTTCATACAAATGCAAAAACGTTATCTTTTAGACTTCACTTGCATAATGTCTCTTGAATGCTAAAGGGAATACATAACTAATATGTATTTTCGGGTACATTCAACCGTAGCTACATTGAAATAGGAGTGTTTGGGTTATCTCTCGTTTGTAAACAAAACTTGCATAAACTAATTTTTCTTGCATCAAAAGGAGTCGAGATAACCGCACCTCCACATTGTCCCCATGTAGGCACACACTAGGAATTTTACACTTCCTTTGATCATTTTAACTAAAACTATGTAACTTTTTGTACTTAGGAAAATCATGCCTCCCGCAACCAACTACGATCACAAGAAAACCGTTCACTACTTACCCAAAGTCCACAAAATCAAGGGTCTAACCGATGCCCAAATCGAAATTTTCAAAGCCTTAGAGAAAAAGTATGTCCATGAGGGTAGAGCCATAGATTCATCGTTCTATGAAGGAACTCAACTTAGGGAACAATTAGCCGCAATTCGATTTGATTCTCTTTTAGACATAGATGAACCAATCATTCCTAGGTTCATACTTGAGTTCTATGCTAGTGTAGGTCTTAGTTCGAGTGATGAAGGTTACTTAAGTCTTCATTTTACTCTAAATGGAAATCTTGTAAACATCCCTCTTGATCAATTTGGTGAGGTCTTAGGAATTCCAAGTCAAGGAACATGTATTTACTCGGACAAATGGTCCTTAACAATCTTAGACTCCAATCTCGATAGGACGGCACCATATGCCACTCCTCTCCAATCAAAAGAAGTGATTAGGGAACATCTCTTCATTCCTAAGAACAACCCCACAAGAATGTATCGTGGTCGTGAAGTTGCTAGAGATCCATTTGCAATGGAACTTAATGAACTAAGACCCGAATTCAGGAAAATGGAAGATGTCTTAAGGGCAAATGTGATGTGCACCATAGGAAACCGTGATCATATCAATGCTTGTTTATGCCACATGATGTACAACATCTCTACTCGTCAACCCTTCAATCTTGCTTATTATGTTGCCAAAAGAATGTGTGACATTCCGGTTCAAAGCAAGATTGCAATGCCTTATGGTATGCTCTTAACCCGACTTTATAGAGCCTTTGCACCCGCTCGTCCAAACCATCTAGGCTTTGTTCCGGATTACAATAAAATTGAACATACCTTCGTTCCTTTGAGTGACTTTAGGGTTAGTGTTGATAAGGGCAAACGTCCTCGTATTCCAACATCATCCTCATCATCTTCTATGAGTGAAGATGATGGTATGCCAAATTCTAGGATTCCTGCACCCGAGTACTAGAGCCATCTTCCTCCAATTCAACATGAATCCGCTGAGTATCGAAACATCAAAGGAATGGTGAAGAATCTGGGTCGTTGGATGATGAAATTACACAAGGGGATGAAGAAGTTGAAGAACAAGCTGAGTTGATGGAGTGTTTGGTTTTAAACAATGTTGGATATTGTGTTGTTAAACTTCTATGTGTCTAGAATTTATCTGATAATACTTGTTGTGTATGTGTAATAACTAACACTTGCAGGTGGATAACCATCATGGTTATCAATTTTCTGGGTTATAGCCAGTGTTTGGCATAACACCTAAAACGGTAAGTTTCTAAGTACTGATTAAACTATGTGCAATCATGTGTTAATGTTATCATATTTAGTTGTTTTGCTATACATATTAGATGTTAAGTAAGGTCTAGGTGAATTTTCGGGTTTTCGTCAAAAAACGAAAAATATGACATATGTTCTGTTTAGTTTTTAAGTTTTAGACATACGGATCCGGCGGATCCCAAAACAAGGCTCCGCCAAGGCTTATCGTTGGATCCGCCAACCGCCATCCTGCGGATTTGGCGGATTCCAAAATAGGGTTCCGCATTTGCAACCATTTGGATCCGCAGGTTTCCGAGTAAAATTAAAAAAACTTTTTCGACTTATCCCGATTCTTAAAATCTTAAGTGTTAAGTATCATTTAGGATTCTTTCACTAATCATAATTCATCTTAGAATCATTAGGGAATCCTTAGAAACTTAGGAACAAAATTTCCCACCAAAATTTAAAATTTTGAAATATAGGTGTGAGTTACCAAACTGATACAAAGAAGGAACCCTTTTTAGGGATCCGTCAAATCCGTGGAAATATCAAATCATCATGCTTTCCACTATCTTCTTGTAATAACTGCAAATCCACAACATATTACTCAACCAAAGCTCAATGGATTGACTTCCTTGATCTGACATGCACAAATTTTTGTTCCAAATCATTAGTAACCAACATTCTTTATTGGATTCACATCAAATCCAAACACACAGACTCACAAACCTTCTGTCTATAAATTAGCAATTTAGGATCATCCCTTTACACAACAACCATTTCCTCTCCTGTACACCTTAGATATCATACTTCACCATGACTAAGTCACACAACTCTTCCACATCTAGAACTTCAAGAAGAACAGCCCGCATTAGTGTTAAACCCTGTTGTTTTATCAACTTAGCAAACTCCTCATCTGAGGAAAATTCACCTCTCAATATATCATCACCCATTGCTAGTGAAAATTTCCTTACACTCTCCACCCCAACACCATCACATGTTGTTATACAAACACCACCACCAACCATTACTCCAATAGCCTTTACTCCACCACCGGCTCCATCACAGCCTGTTAGATCACCATCACCACCAAAATCACCCAAACTCTAACCTTTGGAATTATTTAGGACTCCTCCTACATCACCACATCTTGATGACTTAGAAGAACTTTCACCAAAATTACCCAATCTTCCACCCATGACCTTTGAAGGTCAACAACCCATGCTTTTTCACCCGGTTTATCCGGATATCCATGGCCCTTTATACCATGATGCACAATCATCCCAACCTCAACAACAACCTCTATCACCCACATCCACTCTAGTTGCCATTGACGAGGCAATGTGGATGAATATGCCTCAAACCCAAGAAGAGATTAGTGAAGAGCTCAACCGTCTCTACACTCTCTCGGGTATGGTTGACCATCGCCTTCATGAAGCAATGGACATTCAAAACATCCTTATGAACTCCCTCCAAACACCACAACAACCATCAAACAACAACAACAACCAACCACCACCACCACCACCACCACCACCGCAAAACTTGGAGCCTAATCTTCCTCCCGGCTTCTCAAATCATGATTGCGCACACTGTGAGAGAACGGCTCACTTGGCCCAAAGGACCAACATCTTGGTCCATGAGCTTCAAAATGAGATGAGGTTCATCTTGAACCATGTTCTTGAACGTTTAAACGCAATCTCTCATCCGCCTCAATAAAAGTGTTGTTACGAACCTTCTAGGATGATGTTGTAGTTGTCTTTATTTAGGATTTATTTTGTAATGTAACATCATATCATATTTGTGACTTTTGTCACATAATTTTCAAATAATGAATGTGATGTTTTTATGCTTATGAGTGATCAACATATTGCATATTATCATTATCATTGTGAACTAACATTCTTATATAGCATATATTATACCTTGATTATGATTAACCTAGGTACAAATAATGATCAGACACTTACTTTGACTTTTAAAAGTCAAAACTTATTGAAAGGCTTGTTTTGGAGAATACTTCACACGCATTCTACTTCTTAATTGAAGTCATTCATTACTAACACTTCATTTGCAGCATATCATACCCTTCATAGTATACGTTGGTACTCCAGAAGTGAGGAGTATACATCAAGGGGAAGCATCTCATAAGCATTTCATATACTAACCGTTTGTTTTGTAGATTCATGCATTATTTCCTTGATTACTCCATCTAGGGGGAGTATAAAACAAGGGGGAGCTTTAAAGTTCTCAAAATCGCATTCCGCTACGCTACTCTTTTTGTTTCGACAAAAAGGGGGAGATAGGAACTAAGTTTGCATCAACTGTGATTCATCACAGTACATACATTTTTTACAAAACTTTTCTTTAATAAACAAACTTAATATATATTTTTAAGAACTCATGCTATATTTATTCTCTTGCTCAAAAATATACCTTATGTTTTGTCATCAACAAAAAGGGGGAGATTGTTAATACAAATAGCGTCTCAAAAACGTTATTTATATTCTTTGATCTTTCATTAGTTTTGTTAATGACAAATATAAGGAATATATTTTAGCAAATAATAAATACTAGCTTAAGTCTCTTAAGTACACATTTTACACTTCACATACTAACTAAGAATTACAAGTTTAGTAACTTGTTTCCTTAAAAGGAAACTTTAATTCTAGAACCATTCCATGACATCATTGCATGCATCACATAAAAGATCTTTGATATATCTTGGTTAGATTTGCAAGATACATAGTTGACATTTGAAGATCTTGGATGATTTGGTAAGATACAACTAAGATATGGTAAGAGACAACTATACCTTAGCTGTCATGTCCCACGGATCCAAATTACATAAAGGACGGATCCCTTGTGAGGGATCCGTGGGATCCATGAGCTGAAGATCAGCTTGCCTATAAATAGGAAGCTGATCATTTGGCTCTCTCATCACTCATATAGCTTTAACACACATATTCATTCAGTACATATCTTACTAACATCATTCATAGTTGCATTTCACTTTGATCTTTCATTTTGTAGAAAGGAGATCAAGCATTCAAGGATCTACAGAACCGTAATCCTTTAGTTGCATTACTGTGTGATATTGTAGTTTGTTTCACACATCATATCTATCATTTGTAATCAGTGAGTGTGGTTAGTGCTTTAGTCCTTAAAGCACAAGGAGTGTAGGGAGTTGTTGTACCCGTGTAAAGAACTCGACATCTAGCTTAGTGTCGGTAAAGTAAGTAGGCGACGTCAGGTTGGTTCTACCTTGTGAAAAGAACCCGGTGTTTAGCTTAGTACCGGAAAAGGAAGTAAGCGACGTGTAAAGGTTTTCTCCGCCTGGAAAAGGAGTTTGTTTCTTAGTGAAAGATAAACTCTCGAGTAGGAAACTCGGGGAGTGGAGTAGGGCAAGGAAGAGAGTCCTTGTAGCCGAACCACTATAAACAACAGTGTCGTGTGGTTTGATCTTTCCTCTCTTTATCTTTTGTTTATATTGTGTGATTATTTATTTGTGATTGTTTCCTTTGAAATTAACATATAGTAACAAAGCAAAGAAATCTTTAAAACGGTAAAAACTATTCAACCCCCCTTCTAGTTTTCCACAGTATGCATCAGGATGTCTAACACTTCCTGGAGTCCAAGCATCAAATTTCTGTGGAATAAGTCACCTAGAGAACCCAAAGCAGCAAAGATTATATGAAAATAACTCACCTTTGCATTGGAATTTATCGCAACAGCTGCATCTTCTTGATCACAGGTGAACCACCAGGGTGCCATCAGATGGACTTGGATATGGTAATCCAACCATTACTATGCATCGTCCCATCCAATCACGGAAATTGCCAGCATATGTAAAATATAGTCACAACTCACAAAATAAACTTACCTTCGTGAACTTTTCATGTATCCAATAGCCCAAACCCTTTCAAGTCCATAGTTCAAAGTGTTCTCAAGTCTGCGAAAAAAGGGAATTAGTGAGGAACCTGATAAAAATTACATAAACAACCTCAATGTGGAAACTATTCTATTTTGAAACTACAGAAATTCAAATCGGACACGGGTGAGTTACCAGCAACCACAAATTCTATATCAGTATATGGTTTTATAATTTGACGTTTATGTGGTACACGTAAAACAAACACCGAAACAATAATTTTAATATCCTAAATCCTAATATTCAGCCAACATAACCTTTATATGAATTCCCATCAATGTTAAGAACAGACATGATTATACACTACATAAACGCAAAAATCACATGCATACCAATAAGTAGTTGCATGCCATATACGTACAGTACCATCCTCGGAACCTGTCAATATTATGGGCAGCTCGGGGTGAAAGCATACAGCTGAAACATTGTGTGTGTGACCTTCTAAAGTCTGGACACATGTTTTGGTTTGATAATCCCACACCTATTTCAAATTTTCAATAATTTAAGTCTACTTTTCAAATATTTATAGATATAAGTATCTAACAATCGATAAAAGCAGAATAAATACACACCTTAGCAGTGTGATCATCGGAACCAGTAATTAGATAAGGCTTATCACCACCTGTGAAATAATCCACGCAATTCACTCCTTTAAGATGGGCATCGAGTGTGAAGTTAGGATCAGGTGAGCCCAGATTCCAGATCTGAAATAGGAAAACAAATTATTTATAAACGTTCCTTATATTATGTCACACTGATTAATGCTGTTTAATGGCAACACTTTTAAATTACCTTTATGGTGCGATCAAGTGACGCACTAGCAAAAGTGTTGGTGTCTTTCGGATTGATAGTCACTTGCATGACGTAATGAGAGTGTCCCTCGAAGATTTGAGTACAATACCAACTCTTCTCCCAGTTCCAAAGCTTAATAAACATATCATCAGAAGATGATAATATATAAGGGAGGGTCGGGTGGACAGCCACACACCGAATGTAGTCGGTATGTGCCTCAAATACTTTGACCTTGTCCATTGTATTGTAATTGTACACACGGATATGCATGTCATCTGCACCAGCAACAACCCACTGCTTACGGGCTACTAACTTTGCTGATCTGATTGTAACACATTGCGTAAGCATTAGATACCAAGTTTAAATTCCGATCATGCAAAAACTATGTATCAAAATATGTATCAGGCAAAAGAAAGAATAAATACACACCTTAGCAGTGTGATCATCGGAACCAGTAATTAGATAAGGCTTATCACCACCTGTGAAATAATCCACGCAATTCACTCCTTTAAGATGGGCATCGAGTGTGAAGTTAGGATCAGGTGAGCCCAGATTCCAGATCTGAAATAGGAAAACAAATTATTTATAAACGTTCCTTATATTATGTCACACTGATTAATGCCGTTTATTGGCAACACTTTGAAATTACCTTTATGGTGCGATCAAGTGACGCACTAGCAAAAGTGTTGGTGTCTTTCGGATTGATAGTCACTTGCATGACGTAATGAGAGTGTCCCTCGAAGATTTGAGTACAATACCAACTCTTCTCCCAGTTCCAAAGCTTAATCCCATATCAGTGCAATCAAATGGGTCAAAACTGCTACTTTTTAAATAACGCAATCAAGTAATAAGAATAGAAGTAGCAACTTACAGCGGCAATCGAAGGGCTAGAATCCTCTCCAGGCTGGGGGTGAGTAACATCGGCACCAAAGATTATGGTTGGCCGATCAGTGACATAAGGAAGCCTACCATTCAGAGTTGCAGCCAAGACGGTGTTCCTCCCACCAACCTGATACGGTTTGACATAATTAGTAAATGTGGTAGACAATATAAACCATAATAAGAGTTCTTTTATATGGAAAAGAACTTACTTTCACATTGATTTTCAGTGCAACATTCTCAAGATATTAGCCACTCATCTTCATGACATGTTGTGGCTTACAGCACTGAGACACAATTCCCAACTCAGTTTCACATACGCGTTTGATCCTTGCTGAGAAACAAAAGTTGCAAATGTTAGCCACAAATATGTCTGTAGACTATCACACACTTACTTTTAGGTATCTAAAAAAGCGAACTTACGGTAAGTTCCTTTAGTTTTAGGAAGTATCACAAACAGCATCTGCAAAGGATGTCCAGGTGCAACTCGTGCTAGCTGTGCTGAAGCCTGAGACTGGAGATCAACAAGAGCTTTCTCAATGTTGTGGGGCATGGCTGAACGCATTGGAATCAGTGGTTGGGGATTGAAAACCTTTGACAGAAAGTGAAAAAATGTTAGAATGATTTACTTATACATTAATATGGTGAAATAAAGGAGCATAGTGAAAGTATAAGATACATACGATGCCTTTAGTCTGACACATGGAAACAAGTCCATGAACAAAGCGGCCAACTGCCTGATCGTTGTGCCTTGAAAAGTTAATTATTGTCCAGTAGTTAACAGTTCCCACCATTGATCACTTTCTGTATAGAATAAAATATGAGTCATTTTTAAAAAGTCAGATAGAACATCAGACAATATTCAAAACTTTAAAATGGTTAATGAAGAGAAATTCACCAAATCCATCATGTTCCACTGACCAACAGTTGGATTAACCTCAGATGTACGCCCTGACTCATGATAACGCAGCTGAAAATGGAACCAAAGTGTAAGTTAATATGGATATCAGGAGAAATGACATTACTACAATTAAGCACTTAAAGAGTCTGAACTTACAGATGGCGGTGGTAAAACTCGGGCCTCAATGGACGTGAGCAGCTCTGTTACATTCATTTCAAAATCTTTGCTCACTAGAGGATCCTTGTTGAAATTGTTTTTCTTCATTGTCTGCAAACACCAACGAACAAGTAAGCAGAAAGTACTTAAATTGGCATGATAAAATTGAAAACATTATACAGTGTTAGTTCATGAAATGTCAAAATTCATACATTATCTATGTTATCATCCCTATCTTTTGGCCGCTGGCACGTTGCCCTTAGGAACTGAGTCACTTGTCTTTCATTCAGCTTTAGAGCGTATCTTTGACCAGGAGTGACCCAACAGATCTACAATTAAACACATCGAAACAAGCAAATATTACACTGAATTAGTTGTGATAAAGTACATAAATACCAGACGGTAAAATAGAAACATCTGGATGGGAAATAATTTTCCAGCCAGCTGGCCATACTTCTTGAATCTCTAAAGTTGGCATATGAGGAAGAAAGTCATTGCCCACAAAAAAGCAAAGGAATACAAAATCATCCACCAGTCGTTCTAGGCTGATCTCAAATGGAGGATTTGGTATCTCCAAATCATGTTGCAAATATTCTCGTAGCACCCAGATGTTGAGAAACTACCCACAAAAATTTCAAGACCCGATGAGAATACCGTTATAGAAAAACAGAATAAAAGTTGTTAAAAAAGAAAGCTATGAGAATTTAACCTGATATTTCTTCTTGTGAATTGGGATATCATTTACAGGCTTCCTATTCACATCACCACGACACTCAGCAGCCAGGTGGCCTACTTGACCACATTGGAAACATTTTTCTTGCTGACCCGGCATTGTAATTACCTGTGAAACTTAAAAGGTTAAATACACTTCCATTGACCATAAATAGACAAGAATCAGAAGTAGCGAACAAAAAAGTGTATATAAAAAATCCACGATATTAACTTAAAAATCTTAATTTTGTAAACATTAAAACAAATTTATTAATTTCTGAAAACATAATCACAGTACAGGATGAAATAAGTTCTCATATTGAACAGGAAAATCAAATAACTAAAATCAGGGATCTGTAACTTCCATGTATTTTGTGTGGCTAAAAATCAGGAGTACATTCAAAAGTGATTTTTGTAACAGTGAAAATCAAATAAGTATCATAAATTCTAGCACAATTACCATTAAATAAAACAAGTATCCCATTGTAACAGTAGAAATCAAATAAGTATCCCAAATTTTAGCACAATTACCATAAATATGAGCATTTGAAATACTATAAAACCCATTCCAACTTCAGCATTTTAGTTCATCTACTTTTCTAAAACCTCATTCAAAGTACTCACAGATCAGCATAACAACAAGCATGGACTCACCAATCACTGTTGAACACAAATATCCTGGAGATGAGTGGGTCATGGTTGAAACACACCAAAACCAGCAACTGGGCTCGGAAAGCAGCAATGTGATTGCTCCCACGAATGATACTATGATGGTTGATTCAAACCCGTATGAAGAAGTAAATTTTCGAATCCCCATCTTCCTATATTGTTGTCTGTCATGCCTGAAATATACCACATCTTTTATCATAAAATATTTTCATAGATTTCTCACAAAAATCAAATGGCCTCGCTTTATATACATCACTTGCTTTATTCCTTTTTTCATAAAAAAAAAAAAGTTTTGTTTGATATATAATTTTTCTTTGCTTCATTTCTTTTTCACAAATATACATCTAAACCCATCTCACATATACAAGACTCGAATCAAAAAGAAAAAGCAGCTAAAAGAGATCTCAGATTGACAAATCAATTAAGCTTTACACGTTTTTATTGAACCCATCATAGATCTATTAGAACATAACATCTCTTTTAATATCCGAAATTCATACAGAAAGAACAAAGCAAAAGTGTTTCATTCTTTTTCTTTTTTTCGGTCGAATGATAAACGAAACACATAGCAAACTTACCCGAGACCTTCTACAAGTGAAGCCGTTGATTACCTGATCTCTTCATGGGTTTTGAGATTCAAACAAACGTGTTCAACTTAAAAAAGAAGAAGAAAGAAAGAAGTGGCTGATGAGTGTTGATTTAGATAGATGAAATGAATGTGAAACACATATGCGGCGTGATGAGTGTAGATAAAAATTAGGTGGGAGAAAAATACATATGCGGCGTGAGTTTTAAGTTTAGGGTTAAGATTAGATAGACTTTGGACCGGGTATTGTGAAATTGAGATGGACCAGGTATAGAGATTTTTTTATGGGCCTATAAATAATGGATTAATGATTTCAGGGTTTTTTTTTTTAAATGGCAATGCACTTAAAAGACAATCATATAAGCATAACTCAAGCGAATAATTCCTAGCTATCACTTTCTCCGAAAAGTTAGACGCATTTAGATCTAACACGATTTAGGGTTAAGTGGGTGGTGGTAAAGGCGTTCTTTTGTTATTTTTTAATATACGAAATAAATTGATTCCTATTGAAATTGTGTTTTTTTAGATCTGATATGAGATAAAAGGGGTACACATAGGAAATATACACTGTGTTTTTGTTTATCTTTATTTGAGTGGTTTAGAATGAGATATACACTGTTTTTTGTTTATCTTTATTTGAGTGGTTTTGAATGAGAGTAAATATGTTTTATACGTACAAATAAAAAAGGGTTATGTGTTTTATAATAAACATGGACTTTTTGTTTTTTTTAACATAAACTTTGTGTATACACATAATCAACAAAACATCTATGCAGATATTTGATGGGTGCTTCAGGATTGATAGTTTTTTTCAACTCTATGAAGTTCGGTTATGGTACAAAATTGATGTTGTTCGAGTCCATTATGTCTGGAAGGACACCCAAGAAAACAAGCTATATTTGTTTTTACTTGATAAACATGTAAGTTTCAGATACCATTTTCAGTTTTTATTTAGAGATACAAATTGGTTTCTTACATTGATTTTGGCTAATACCACTTTGTATTGTAGAGAGACATAATTGCAGCAATTGTTCCAAAACGCTTAATACAATTTTATGAGGGTCGAAGTATTGTGGGTCGTGTGTTTTCAATGAGTTTTTTCCAAGTAGATCGAAGTGACCCCTACGATTATGCAAGGTTTGAAAACTACACTTTTGTTCGAGCCAATCATGTGATTAATATTAACCAACAAACACAACTTGCCGAGATCACCTATGGAGAACACAACAACTTCGCCAAATACCCAATCATGCCTTTCATTAAGTACCTTCTCGAAGATAGGACTCCACGAAGAATGATGACCGGTACATCTATATTTTCCGGTTAAAAAATTATTTCTCTACATGTAAATCGTTTTAACTTATCATATGAAAAAATATGAGTTAGATGTCATTAGAAAAGTCTCGAAAGGATATTTTATGGGATACCCACATCCTAATGGCCAAGTTTCCCCATTTTTACGAGATTGGTCGTAAGTACACAATCACATAATATAATATTTTGACATATAGAAAGTTTCATTTATTAATTCAATAACACACATTTGTGTCTCATTAGTGGGTCCGAAGTTCGGTTGATATTAAATCACTGTGCAACTTCACACTTAGCAATGCTTGCCAGAGCAATAAAGGAGCAAGGAATAGTATACGCTTCAAGAGTCAAACTTATACACCATGCTACAGGCAAGTTATTAAGACTTGAAAAATATATACACAATTATGGCAAGTTATTACGATTATAAATATTATACTACTATGGTGAACTAATGTATTTTATGTACTCTTTAGGTAATTATTTGGAGTCTACACCTTTGACGGTGATCGAGTTTAACCCGGATATGGATGAAACAACATACATTGGACGTCTTGAAATACCTGTGTTGCCACATTTGATGATTGACGAGTTTAACCCAGAGATGCTAGGACTTGAATTCCTTGAACGTCTTCATATCTAAATGATGCTTGAAGAAATAAACATCGTCATTTTCCTTTTCTTTGTTTGTTTGTTTGTTTTTGTTTTCGTAACCGTTTTCCCGGATCGGAAAAAATCTACTACAGTTTCTACAAAGCAGAAGACGACACAAATAACTATTATCCGATGGAATTCTTAAACTCACTAACTGTTAGTGGTTTGCCCCCTCATGTTCTCTGGCTCAAAGTTGGGTGCCCGATTATACTTTTACGCAATCTCGATCCCTCAAATGGATTATGCAATGGGACGAGATTGATATGCAAATCTTTAGAGACGAACAAGATCGATGCAGAGATAGCTGTCGGCCAACACGCTGGAAAGAGAGTCTTCGTGCCTAGAATTCTGTTATGTCCGTCCGAAAGTGATATGTTCCCTTTTAAGCTGAAAAGAAATCAGTTCCCTGTCCGCCTTAGCTTTGCCATGACTATAAATAAGGCGCAAGGACAGACGATTCCAAACGTGGGTGTCTATCTACCAGATTCAGTATTCTCTCATGGTCAGCTTTATGTGTCGTTGTCGAGAGGGATCTCACGTGAAACCACAAAGGTGTTAGTAAAACCCGCCAAAAAAATCGCTAAAGATGGAGTGTACACGTCAAACGTTGTGTATCGAGAAGTCCTACGTGAAGAGTAGAATGCACATGTGTATTTGATCTGTGACACTGTTTGGATACGCTACTAGATATTTTACGCCGATAACATTTATTTTAGGGTACCCGCCGCCGCATCGCGCGGGTACCCTGCTAGTACAAGATGATAAGGGATCAAAGATCCAAACAAGCCAATTGGATTTAATTTTCCTATTCCTATGAAAGATCCAAGCATGTGAGAAAATTTTAACATCGTCTCCAATTGTGTCTTTGAGAGGAGGTACTTTTTGGATCAACGCAAACGAGGTTTCAATAGAACATATGCCTATATACAAGGCCTTCAAAACCCAAATGACACTACAAGAAAACATAGCACGGGCGACGAGTACCACGCCGACGACACAATGTCGTCGGCACCATACGCTAAAAGACAAAAATTTGGCTTGACCCAGCCAAGGCTGCGTTGAATTTTTATATCCTTATTATGCCGACGACGTTTCGTCGGTACCATAATTCTAATGTTTGACTTGGTGAAAACCTGGGCGGGAATTTGACCGCCAAAACCATGTCGACGTCATGTCGTCGGCATGGTATAAACCAAAAAAATAATTGTGATTAGCGCGGGATTAGCGGATGATTAATGGTTGTTTTGCCTTTAGTTTAATGACGCCGACGACATGACGTCGGCACCTATTTAAGCCAAATTTTTTTGACTTATCCCTCTTGTGAATAATAGCGAATAATTGGGCGGGGTTTTTCCCGCCTTTACTATACCGACGACAGGTCGTCTGTGATATTTCCCACCAAAATTTCCCTCCACCCCGCCAATTTTTTACTTATATATATATCATATAATAAAGTTATCACAAAACACGTAAATTCTCACACATAACAATGGATGGTTTAACGCCGGAACAGGAATGGTCGAAGGCTTTATCACACGAGCTCCTGTATAATGAAATTATACTTCATTGGGGCTGGGAAATTTTTGATGAATATGGTTCTTATGAGAACTGTGCACCGTGGCAGAGGGACAAGATTCTAGAATGGTTGAGGAGAAAGCCGTACTATAGAGAGTATTTGGAAGAGCTAGATGCTGCTGAAGCTCAACGTGCTGCTGAAGCTCAAGCTGCTGCTGTTGGAGGTGACGATGAAGCTGAAAGCACGTTGGACCTCAACACCGAATTTGGTAATCTGGAAAATAGAGTAACAAATCTCGAAGCTACGTTTGCACGTATCAAGGAAATGAGAGCAAGGAAAGGAAAAGATGGTGCGAGTTCCAGCAAAGCGGGAAGTAGCCGCAAAAAAAAATAAACGGGTCGTTTCGTTTGATCTGTTTCATTTGGTTGTCGAGTTGTTTAGTTTGAGTTGTTTAGTTTGAGTTGTTTCGTTTGGTTGTCGAGTTGTTTAGTTTGAGTTGTTTTGTTTGGTTGTCGAGTTTTTCGTTTGAGAACTCTTGCGTGTTTTAAATAAAATGTGTGCATTCGTGTTTGTTAATTGTGATGTTGTTTCTTCAAATAAGGTCATAAACCAAAACACCCTTTTGGTGCAGGAAATAAGCAATCCCAAACACCCCTGTTTGGACAGCATAAACCAAACGGCTCTTGTGGGCTGTTGTTAAGAAAACAACATAAACCAAACGGCCCTGTTTGGACATCATAAACCAAACGACCCCTTATGGTTGAATCTTGATGGATACTTAAGTTTTCACAACGCCTCCAACATTAAAGCGTACAAATTAAAAATATAAAGCACGTTCGACATCAGTTTTCACAACAACAACAACATTTTATTAAACAACAACAATAACACAACAAACAACGACAACGACAATAACAGCAGCAACAACAACAATAACAGCAACAACAACAACCTACATACGAAGATTTCCCATATCACCTACCATGTCATTATAAAGGTCGTGAAGTAAGGCAGCTGAATCAGTTGTGTGTTTGTTTGGATGCATATACACTTCTAGCATTTTATTGAGTACCATTATCTGGTGATTCAGTTTGATGCAGTTTGAGCACTCTGTATTTCCAGGACTTGATGTTGAAGGTCCTGCAGTGTATCGAGTTAGAGTTGTGGATGGTCTTGCGGAATGAGTTGGAGGCGTTGAAGCTCCAACAGAAGCGGTCATTTTGGCTAGTCGTTCATCCTTCCATAAAAAAAAATCGCATCCATACTCCTTTGTCCCACCCTGTTAAAGAGTAAAAACTATAATTTTTAACAACTAACCAAATTATTTAAATAACACACAAAAAAATATGTAATTGTTAACCTTGGATAAAGGACATGCATAGTATTGTTTACCACGGGAGTGAGGTCGATGCGATTGTCGCAGAATTACGTCTCCTCGTCCACAAGGACAAGCAAAAGCTTCAAATTCCGCCATCTTCACCATGATAACAGTGTGTGTTTGTGGTTGTGAGGATTTGAGAGTGTATAATGTGTTTGTGTGGTTAAGAGCAGATCTGCTAACTATTATATATAGTAAAAAAAAAATAGATCTTTTGGAGGGAAGTTTTGGCGCCACAACATCTCGTGTATTGCAAACGGTACCGACGAAAGGGCTCGTTCGTTAAACATCTCGTGTATAACCATAACATCTCGGCTCGTTCGTTAATCATCTCGTGTAAAACCATAACATCTCGGCTCGTTCGTTAAACATCTCGTGTATAACCATAACATCTCGGCTCGTTCGTTAAACATCTCGTGTATAACCATAACATCTCGGCTCGTTCGTTAAACATCTCGTGTATAACCATAACATCTCGGCTCGTTCGTTAAACATCTCATGTATAACCATAACATCTCGGCTCGTTCGTTAAACATCTCGTGTATAACCATAACATCTCGGCTCGTTCGTTAAACATCTCGTGTATAACCATAACATCTCGGCTCGTTCGTTAAACATCTCGTGTATAACCATAACATCTCGGCTCGTTCATTAAACATCTCGTGTATAACCATAACATCTCGGCTCGTTCGTTAAACATCTCGTGTATAACCATAACATCTCGGCTCGTTCGTTAAACATCTCGTGTATAACCATAACATCTCGGCTCGTTTGTTAAACATCTCGTGTATAACCATAACATCTCGGCTCGTTCGTTAAACATCTCGTGTATAACCATAACATCTCGGCTCGTTCGTTAAACATCTCGTGTAAAACCATAACATCTCGGCTCGTTCGTTAAACATCTCGTGTATAACCATAACATCTCGGCTCGTTCGTTAAACATCTCGTGTATAACCATAACATCTCGGCTCGTTCGTTAAACATCTCGTGTATAACCATAACATCTCGGCTCGTTCGTTAAACATCTCGTGTAAAACCATAACATCTCGGCTCGTTCGTTAACCATCTCGTGTATAACCATAACATCTCGGCTCGTTCGTTAAACATCTCGTGTATAACCATAACATCTCGGCTCGTTCGTTAAACATCTCGTGTAAAACCATAACATCTCGGCTCGTTCGTTAAACATCTCGTGTATAACCATAACATCTCGGCTCGTTCGTTAAACATCTCGTGTATAACCATAACATCTCGGCTCGTTCGTTAAACATCTCGTGTATAACCATAACATCTCGGCTCGTTCGTTAATCATCTCGTGTAAAACCATAACATCTCGGCTCGTTCGTTAAACATCTCGTGTATAACCATAACATCTCGGCTCGTTCGTTAAACATCTCGTGTATAACCATAACATCTCGGCTCGTTCGTTAATCATCTTGTGTAAAACCATAACATCTCGGCTCGTTATTTAAACATCTCGTGTAGAACCAAAACTATTTTCATGATGAACGAGAATGGGGCATAAGTCGCTGTAGTCTATGACATTCAGGAGGTACACATCAAGGGCCACAATCTTAACTTATCTAAATGATGTAAGGTGGTTTTCTTGATTTTAGGGTTTCTTAATATAAAGATCCTAAAGTTGCATGGTTGATAATTTGTTTTCCTGATTTTTTTTTAATTTTATAAAAGTATTTATAATAAATAAAAAATTTATAAAACTATTTTTTATAATTTTATAAAAGTATTTATAATATTACCGACGACATGACGTCGGTAATATAACCGCCAAAATTTTCACCAATTTTTTATACGTCCCGCCAAACTAGAAACGACAAATTTCTATTACCTTACCGACGACATGACGTCGGTAACATTAAAAGTTATAACAAAACTAGATCTGGTCCACACTTAGAAAAAAAAAACGTATAACTTTTATCTCAATTATTGAAGACGACCACCGGCGATTACCACAGCTCCGACACCACTACCACTACTCCACCACTACCACAGCTCCACCATCACTTCACCCACCTCCTCCGACACCACAGCTCCACCTCCGACACCACCGCAGCTCCACCACAGCTCCACCACAACTACACGAGCACCACTGTGCACCTCCTCCACCTCCTCCTCCTCTCATGTTTAATTCACTCCTCAACCCCTCATTTGTTTAATTCTTCTTCTTCCCCACTTCTTCTTCTTCGATCTACAAAACAGGTATTTTTGATTTTTGTTAATTTTGGTTTTTGTTAATTTGGTTTATTGTTAATTTTGTTTAATCTTAGTGTTAATGTTTGTTAATTTTGTTTTTTGTTAATTTTGTTTTATTTTCTTTATTTATTTTATACAGCCGACACCGCAGCTCCACCTCCGACACCACCACAGCTCCACCAAGACAGCCGAGAGCGAGAGTCAAGAGCTGAGACAGCCGAGACAGAGGTAATGTGGTCCCCCTTCTTTTTTTTTTAAAACTTTTGGTATCCCGACGACATGTCGCCGACAACAGTTTTTTTTTAAAAACTTTTTATATATTAATGTGCTCACTTTTAATATAGCCCGAGCCCGAGCCCGAGACCGCAGTCTCCGCAGCCCGAGACTGCAGCCCGAGCTGCAGCCTGAGATCACAGTCGAGAGCCACAGACCACAGCCGATATAGTATGTTGTTAATTTTGTTAATTTTGTTTATTGTTAATTTTGTTTAATCTTAGTGTTAATGAATGTTGCGTGACGGATTAAGTGTAATTTGATTGTTTAAAACCGTGTTCAAGAACCGGCCTAGTTTAGTAGCAGTGTATACCTTTAGTAGCAGTGTATTATGTTTTAGGATTTTAGTGATTAATTTCGGAAAGTCCCCGTCCGAAGTTAATCATCCTATAGAAAACCCGTCCGGAATTAATTTATTAGAAATTAATTTCGGAAAGTCCCCTGTTTGGGACTGCTTTTTGAATGTTTTGTCTCATTTAGGATATGGATGCGTATAACTGATTTACTATTTGAGATTATTTCGACAGTGTTTCTCCTTTACTCCTACGAATATGTCCTTAATGCACATATTTGGGGAGTTGAGGGGAAATGCTGCCGAAATTTTCTCAAATAGTAAATCAGTTATACGCATTCATATATGGGACGAATCATTCAAAGAGTGGGTTAGGATTGCCTTCCATAGTTGCGCTAGGTGAACAAAACAACTCGTAATCATTAATTAAGTGCATATAATAACCGATTGCATCATAAAAATGCAGTTATGATAATTGATAAGAGTTGGACCCGTATAGAGCATCGTGGTTCAAAAGAATTTCTTGATGGTCTTGCCGCCTTCCTCGATCATTGCAAACCGTTATTGAATAGTTCCGGAAACATAAAATGTCCGTGTCGTCGTTGTCGTAATGTTCCATGGGTATCTCTCGAAGCTCTTAAATACCACATAGGCCACAATGGGTGGGACCCAACTTATACACAATGGAAGGATCACGGTGAACCGGATCCTCCGAATAATGATCAATATGATATTCTTGATAACACAACACAACGTGAGATGAGTGACATGGGTGCGTGCCTTAATGATATTCTTGATATTCCTCCGAATAATGATCAAAATGATATTCTTGATATTCCGTCGAATAATGAGCCGACTCATGGAAATATTGGCGAGACAAGTAACGAGCCTACTCAAGCAGCGACACCTCCTCTGCGTAACGAGTATGAAGAGTTACTTGCAAGTTCCAACCAGCCTCTGTACCCGGGTTGTGACTTTATGACAACATTGGATTTTATGGCAAAGTTTACACATCTCAAGGTCAGCGGTAAATGGAGTGATACTTCATTTAACAATACGCTAAAATTTCTCCAGGAGGTATTTCCGCCCAGGTTAGGTTACAATCTCCCACCGTCATACTATCATATAAAGAAGACATTTAAAAAGGTCGGGTTAGGGTACGAGTCGATACATGCTTGTGAAAATGATTGCTTTCTATATCGGGGGGATGATGGCGAAGATTTGGAGTATTGTCCGGTTTGCAAAACGAGTAGATGGAAAGACAATAAAACAACGGGGAAGAAAGTTCCTAACAAGGTGTTGCGTTACTTTCCTATCATTCCTAGACTACAACGTTTGTACAAGTCTATTCACACTGCAAAACATATGACTTGGCATGCTACTGGAAAGTCTACGGACGGTAAGATGCAACACCCGGTTGATGGTAAAGCATGGCAGAAGTTTGACAATAAATATTCGGATTTTGCTATAGAACCAAGAAACGTTCGATTAGGGTTGGCTGCTGATGGTTTCAATCCGTTCGGAAACCTTAGTCAGACTTACAGCATGTGGCCGGTTATATTAACAACATACAACTTGCCTCCGTGGTTATGCATGAAAGAGACTTCTTTGATGCTGACGTTGTTGATTCCTGGCCCTAAATCACCGGCGAAGGACATCGATGTTTACTTGAAGCCCTTGATTGATGACCTTGTGGAATTATGGAAAAAACCAGGTATCTTGACTATGGACGCTGCTACAGGCACTCAATTCCACATGAGAGCGATGCTTTTATGGACCATCAATGATTTTCCTGCTCGAAGTAGTTTGTCTGGTTGGCAAGGGCAAGGTTACTACGCTTGCCCTACATGCAAAGTAGACACTCCGGCTACGCGTGTGATAAGCAAAACAGCTTATGTTGGTCATAGAAGATTCTTAAAAAAAAACCATAAATGGAGGAGGGACTGTACGACATTCAATGGTGAACCCGATTATAGAGATCCTCCTAGAAAAGATATTAGGGCTGATATCTTGACTCAACTTGCGAAATTGCCCACACGTGTGCCGGGGAAACATCCGGATTATGGGGGTGGGAAGATAAAACGTAATCATACAGTCGAGCTGAACTGGACTAAACGGTCTATCTTCTACGATCTTGAATATTGGTCTTTTCTTTCTCTACCACACAATTTAGATGTCATGCATATCGAAAAAAATGTGTTGGAGAGTATCTTGAACACCTTGTTAATGAATGACAAATCTAAAGACACCGCGAAGGCAAGACAAGATTTGCAAGCTCTGGGCATTCGACAGGAGTTGTGGCTCGGAAACAAACAAAACGGGAAGTGCTCGAAGCCTCATGCAAAGTACTCCTTCACACCCGATAAAAGAAAACTCTTCTGTCAATACATCAAAACAGTTAAACTACCAGATGGCTTCGGATCCAAGTTCAAGTCAAAAGTGACCAAAGATGATAACAGTATAACGGGCATGAAGTCTCATGACTGTCATATAATGATGCAACGGTTACTTCCTTATGGACTTCAACAATACTTGGACGCACAGACTTATACACCATTGATCGAGCTTTGTTTCTTCTTTAAGCAAATTTGCGCCCGAACTTTGATGGTGAAAGACATGGTGAAAGCTAAAGACCAGTTGATCAATATTTTGTGCAGTCTCGAGCAAATATATCCTCCTGCTTTTTTTGACATTATGATTCACTTGGTTATGCATTTACCTGAAGAGGCTATTGAAGGCGGGCCTGTTTCATTCCGGTGGATGTATCCATTTGAAAGATACATGAAGAAGCTTAAAAACTATGTCCGAAATAAAGCTAAGCCGGAGGGTTCAATAGCGGAGGGTTATGTTGCAGATGAAGCATTAACTTTCTGTTCTCGTTATTTTCGTGGTGTTGGGACAAAATTTAATCATCCCGCTGCATCTCAGGACCGTCCTCGCCCAACAAGTGATTTCCAGGTGTTCCGATCACTATGTACCAATTCTGGTAAAGAGACATTGATTAAGTTAGGTCTCCAAGAAATGAAGAGAGTGATATGGTATGTACTTCACAACAGTCCTGAGATCGACAATTACATGGACGAGTTCGAGAGGTATGCGTTTATATTTTGAAATTTCTGTTTCCCAAGTTATGTATTCGATTTATTCTAATATCATGAACATTTTCAGGGAATTTCCTGATATCGACATGCAACAAGCATTTCCGAGCTGGTTTGAGACGAAGGTAAACTTATTGTATGTATTTCCGTGTATAAATAACGACTATTACTCATCTCCATCTATTCTTATCTTTTTTCATAGATCCGTAAACTTTACATAGCCGATGACCCAAGCTGTACTCCCGACTTATTCGCTTTGGCTTGTGGACCATCACCGACCCCAATCTCAGTCAACTCTTGCTTAGTCAACGGTGTGAGGTTTGTCGTACACAGCCGCGATATAAAACGTACAACTCAGAACAGCGGAATTTGTTCACCTGGTGAGAAGGAGGGAGAAATGTATTATGGTCAGCTAGAAGAAATTCTGGAGTTCGCATATTCCCAGTTCAAAGTTGTGTTGTTTCGAGTTAAGTGGTTCGACTTAAGCAACAAAAACCGTAGAGTCCAACGTTTTACCACTAGAAACAACATGACACAAATTTTGGCATGTAGCTATGCGTTCGAAGATCAACCTTACATTCTCGCAACACAAGCAAAACAAGTCTTCTACCTTGAAGATCCTGCCAGACGACCACTCCATTGGAAGGTCGTCCAAGAAGTAAATCACAACACAACCTGGGATGTCATCATGGTAGAAGACGATGATGATGTGATACATGGCAACAACTCATCCGATCTCCAACTGTCTGCTAATTTGAATGATTTGGAACTTGAAACCTTAAATATCGATGGTGAATCAACGTTAGTTGAGGCACCACCACCAATCATTCCTGTTGATGACGACGATGATTTTATTGATGATGAAGACGACGATCCTTATGATTTAGTAGATTCTGATAATGAAGTCGCAAACAATTCTGATGATGAAGTTGATGCGACTAATGTTGTTTATGATAGTGATTGTGATTGTGCAGATTGATCTTAAAATGTAACTTGTAAAACGACACTTATTTTAATGAAATTGTTATGGATTGTTTAAAAGTGTATATTTCTTTTGAATGTGTATGTATTTGAATGTGTGCATGCTTATGTTAATTTGTTCCCGAATTTCTATATGTTACTCAACTTGTACTTTTACAGATGGCAGCAGCAGTCACGCGTGGTCACGGTGGTGACGGTGCCGATGACCCACCTTCCCCTCCCCGTCAGATTGAGGGGGGCACCGTGCTGGTGGTAAGAATTTCTAGATTACATATATATATGTATATATATACACATATTATGTATATATATAGATATATGTGTATATATATACATATAGGTATACACATATATGTGTATATATATATACATATATCTATATATGTATATATATACATATATCTATATTTTTGTGTGATTATATATATATATATATATATATATATATATATATATATATATATATATATATACTAGACTTCAAAGCCCGCCCAATGGGCGGGCATGACTTGTAATTTTAGACTGGATGGTTGTAATGAATTTTAAATCATGCCTTAATTTCGTTACATTCAACATAATAAAATATGACTACTTTTATACAAAAGCAATAGAACGCGCGTTAGATTGTTTTTTATTGTCAATATTTTCCTCTTTCATATTCGCACACAATAGTCATTTACATGTTAACACATTAAATAACATTGCTTATACATTTTGATGTGATAAAGTTATTTTATTTCATCATTTTCAAGAGAATAATTATTATTATTAAATTTAATAGACAAAAATATTTTAAAAAAAAATGTGTGTCTGGATAAAGAAAACGTGAGTCTACATTATTGATCTTATATTGTGAGTTACCAATTGCATTCATGTATTGTATTATGCAAGTATATTTTGATGTAAATAATATGATGGATTTTTATTTTTATTTTTATTAGTATTATTTTATGACATGAAATTCTGATTGTAAATTATTAAAAGAAAAATCTTTGTAGAACATGCAAGTTGTGTAGGATACTCATTAATAGGCTATTCATATAGGCTCGCTATCTTATCAGTTATAATTACTCATAACTGCTATTCACACAAAGTATCATCACATTATCGAAAACACCAACATCTCACTGCTCAAATTATTTTTGCCCAGATCAACAAAAGGTGAATTACATATTCTTGATCTAATAGTTTTGTTCGTGTTTTGCTAACCTTTGTTACCTGATTTTCGTATTGAAAGAATGAAATCTTGAATATTTTGATTGACTAATTGTATTATATTTATCTGTATATTTAAGCTAATATTTTGCATTCGCATGTTTTGTTTTTTGTGTTTAATTGTATGTTATAATTAACTTAAGTAATTATTTTATGTGTAATTTTAGGGATGAAATCTCGTTTATTAGAGCACCTTGAACACTGGCAGTACGATGTTCCGTTACATCAGTAAGAATGGCAGTACAATGTTCTGTCCCATCAGAGTTTAAATGAATCTGATTTTTAACCTTCAACACTGGCAGTATCATGTCCTATTACATCATTGACACTGACAGTACCATTTGCATCAGGTATCTTTCTACTTACTTACACCAACCACCAAATTCAACGTATACACACCAAAACTCACATATGTCGGCAACATTTGCTCCTTTCTTATTTCATGCGAGCAAATATGCTTGAGGAAAGAGATATTTTACAAAATGCTTCATGTTCATGTGAAGAAGAACCGAGTGGATCAGAAGCAAGGAAATGTAAAGGAATCGAGACAAAGTACGAAGGCAACTGAATTATGTCTTGAGTTACTGTGGACGAAGGTAAATTTTATTTGTTTTGAAACATCTTAATTGTTGGTAATTGGGGGGTTTTAGTTAGATCATGGATTAAAAATGCCACTGTGTTGTTTAATGTTTCTTAAATGTAGTAGTAGGTTTAACAACCATTCCTCATGCTTATTATGGAAAATTTTGTTCTGGAAAATGAATGCGTCATTTTTTGAAGCAGGTTATGTACTGTTATATTTTGTGTTGATATTATTATGATACTTGAGTGGAACTATACATGTGTAACTCATAAGCTGTAAGTAAAAACACAAATTTAATGTGATTCAAAGGTTGAAATACCTTTTAAATTCGAAACAATGCTTCTTTATACACAACATTTGTCGTTGATTTTGTGTATTTCCCATCCTCGTCACAACAAAGGACTTTCAAACCTTTCTTGTTCTTCACTCGAGACACTGCTACATAAAGCTGGCCGTGCGAGAAAACAGGACGCTGGAGAAATAGTCCTACATGTGTCAACGTTTGGCCTTGGCTTTTATTAATTGTCATTGCGAAGCACGGTGATACCGGGAATTGTCTTCGATTAAATTTAAAAGGCATTTTGGTATCCGAAGGACTTAAAACCATACGTGGTATAGCGCAAACAGTACCAACACTTCCGCCCGATATTATTTTAGCCTCAATTATATTAGTACCAAGCCTTCGAACTTGGAGCCTGGTTCCATTGCACAATCCAGCTATTTGATCAATGTTTCGCATGCACATAACAGGTGTACCTATTTTCAGTGTCAATGAATGACGTGGAAGTCCAGATATTTTAATGCTGTTGAGAAAGTCACATGTGTATAAGTCCTGATTGAAAGTGGAGTCTTCATCAACAATACCAATTGAATCAGAACTTAGATATGTTTTTTGATCTCCTTCAAGTAGCGTAAGCATCCTGTCATTGATCATATCCACAAGTTCATGTGTAGGCGCCAGTATGGCCCTTTCCTGGAAAAAGGTCGGGTTATAGAGGTTTTTGACCACATGCGGGTAAGTCTCTTCTATTATTGCACCAACATGATCTTCAGAGTCAGGAATCAACATATCGTTCGTGAATTCAACATTTGCCTCTCCATCGTTTTTACCTCCGATCGTTCCATTGCCAATTGATAATATCCAGTCCGCAAAGTCTTGTATTTCTTTACGTTCGGATTGATTTGTACCTGCTCCAAGTCTCATGTTGATAGTCAAGCGTAACACTGTACAATGGTCCCATAGATATGAAGAATTTATTGCCGAGTGTACAACACTGTGTCGTGAACCACCTGTGATGACCGGAAGAATTTGTCGAAAGTCACCCCCAAACAAAACTACTTTTCCTCCGAATATTTGATCCATTGGGGTTGAATGATGTGTCCTACATATGTCTCTCAGTGTCCTATCGAACGCTTCGTAGCAATGTCTATGTGTCATTGGAGCTTCATCCCATATGATTAGTTTGCACTCCCTTATCAATTCGACCAGTTCACTATCTGCTGGGATATGGCACATAGAATCATCGACCACATTGATGGGAATTGCAAATCGAGAATGTGCAGTTCTCCCTCCTTCTAATAAAAGTGCGGCTATACCACTTGACGCGACATTTAATACTATATAGCCTTGTGATCTGATTGCAGCGGATAATGTTTTGTAAAGATAAGTTTTACCCGTGCCTCCATATCCATATACAAAGAACATACCCCCCGTTTGGCCATTAACAGCATCCATTAAAGTATTATATATATTTTTTTGCTCGACGGTCAACGTACCAAAGAGTTTATCGTGTTGTTCTTGTAATTCTTCTGGGTTGTATCTTAACTCTTCTGCTATCAGTCTGTTGTAATTCGCCATAGAAAACATTTCGTTTGGCAAAGGCATGTTTGGGATACTCCTTAAACTTTTATTGTTACAAAGAAGCATGTGCTCAATATATGTAAGGCATATATTCTTTCTTTGTTCGTCCGAAAGTTCCAAATCTGCAAAAATAAATTTTATTTTTTTTAGTTTCATTTTATGAAACATATATATATCAAATGCATGTTTAATATCTTAGACGTATTTTATAGGTTATCATTGTGGCTATTTAGTTTACTGTTTTGACTATCATCTTTAACGATTTTTTCATTTTCTGAGACATGGCTTATCAGTTTTTGATGAAGGTTGATTACTGTTATCGGAAAAATCAGGTGTGTAATAATTTGTGGTTATTGTGTACATAGTAGAATGCTTAATTTAATTTTGTGCTTTGTTTCTCTAATATTTGTTAATACATAAGTCTAATTGTATTATGGTTATGTTGTAGACACTCCCTGAATGGTTTCATGAATGTCAAAAATGTTATGGACGACAAAGCTATGTTCTATATGGGGAAAATGAAACAAAGATTCCAGTGTTTCATGTTTGCTGATGCTGCTTTTGGTATGTTTTTCTGGGTACATAAACTTTTAATTTGGTTATGGCGACCATATGTTATGATAAGTATTTGTTGCGTAATGTGGACACGGTAGTGGTAGTTTCCTTTGACTATGGATATAATCTGTAGACTTATAGACAGAGTTTGTGGTCTAATATAATGTCCTGCTTATTAGTAGTTATGTTGAATTACATTGTTTTTAGATAACAAATAGTGAGCGTATTTTTTATAAATCATGGAGATATGTTGTTTTCAATTTAATATTTTACATTAAAAGTATCATACCTGGATCATTCCTTTTTATTCGTTCTGCATGTAACACGTCAGTAGCCATTACTTCCCATGTTTTTTCATAAACAAACTCTGGTCGAGACATGCAATCTGTCAGGATTAATATGACATAAAACTTACGCAGGTAGTTTCCGGACCCCCATAGACTGGCTTCTAACAACCCATCAATATATTCTTTGTCATCTTCCAATAGACCCCGCGCTTGGCAAGCCTCCTTGTAGGTATTGTACGTAACATTTTCGAATTTTCTAAAGTCAACCCAATCTTGTGCGCCTGGGACTTTGTTAATCAAGACTCGTAAATAAAACAGCTCCCCGGTTGACGGCGACACGTGATGTACGCGTCCAATGCATGTGCCTTTCTGTCTTTTTACCCAAATTTTCTCTTCTTGTTTCCATACATAGTGTTGTGGAAACTCGTGGTAAAGTAGGCTTCTCGCTTCTTGATCCGTCCTATTTGTTTTCATCCATTGGACAAATTTCGTATCATTTACGGATGCTTTATCCAAAGTACAGTCAATGCTTTCTGAAGCATCAAATATAACCGACTGTTCGCCTTCCAAATGAAACGGCAAGCGTTCAACGGGAGGAAATCTGTAGTGGATGTCAAATTTGTAAATCCTCCATGCCGCCTCGCACGCTGAAAGATAGCGACAATCGTAATAGTCCTTGACTTCATCTACATCTTGGTCTTCTACGGCCGCCGTGGCCCTATCTGGACCCTCGTTTATATACTTGAAAAGATATTTTATGGACGTCGCCTGATTGCACCACTCCACATTAATATGTGATTGGTAGCGTCTCAACAACGCTGGATTGTAAGGTACCACGTATCCGTTGTGTAATTCTGACCCGCTTTTTGTTACTGTACATCCATCGTTCCTCCTTTTATAAAGTGCGTATCCATTGTCATCTATGACTGTCGAATCGTTAAATTCCTTAGGGAATCTCTTTGTGCACTTATTTTTTACGGTACAGGGGCAAGTTGGCCGTTGGGGGCCACATGGTCCATGCATCATATGATCAGTAACAATTTCATACAGTTCCGGGTCTTCATTTTTATCCGGTATCTCCGCTGAAATAAACTGATCAATTTGGCTTGTTGTCTTGATTTTATCTTTTTCTTCCAAGAAAAGCAATATATGAGCATGTGGTAGACCTCTTTTCTGGAATTCAACGGTATAAACAGCTGCATCAAGATGATAATGTTAAGTAATGTATATAATCAATGATAATTGACGCAGTTACTCTACATTTTTATAATAGAAATATGATAATACCTGCTTTTAAATGTCCAAAAAAATGGCAGTCTTTAAAATCTCTCATTAGCCTGTCCAACTTTTGTTTAAATACCCTGACTATTGCATCAGGCCTATCCTCAGACTTCAACCCCTTATCTGCGACAAACCGTGCAATTTCTGGCCAATTTGGATTGCATGTGAATGTGATAAACAGGTCAGGATATCCGTAAACCTTGCATATTGTCATTGCATCTAAATAGTTTTGCATCATATATCTTGGGCTCCCAGTAAATGACGATGGTAATATAACCTTTTTCCCACGTAATGTCACCCCAGAATCTTCTTGCTCTGCCAATTTTGCAAGTTTAGAATATGTTTCACTCCTCAGATCCTTCTGTTGATTTTTAACAAACGACATCCTTTCAGATTCTATCATAGTGTAAGCGTCAACAATAAATTGTTGGCATAACCTCCTTGCATTGAGTATCATCGAGAAAACTCCTGCCCTTTCTTGTAGCCGATATGCAAAATACTCCCTCATTGTTACGCGAGTTTTTTTGTTTGTTGGTGTGTAATCAGTAATGCCTACATGATATATGTCTGTCCAGTAACCATCTTCTGCATATGGGAACAACAATGGGTACTGTAATGCCAGGTATGACGGGTGCAACTCACTAATTCTTCTAAGCCCTCCTTCTTGTAAGTGCAAAATAATGTCTCTTTTGTGTGTTGTAGCGTCAAAGTCCCCAACTATGAGTCCTCCAATTTCATCAGCTGTGGGTAGGTTATAATTTCTACCATCTCGTTCTCGTGTACCGATAAGGCGTAATTTGAATTTGTTTTCGTCACTTTTCCTGACTAATCGTTCCCCAGCCATTCTGAACTGACCAACTAATGGATTGATTGTATCCAGCATGTCCCGTAAATCTACAGTCAGCTGGTGGTCTATGTTATAGTTGGTTGATTTCGATGTGCTGTCGATGGTACTGTATGAAATGAATATAGTTATATTAGTATGTTGTTGTTTATGCAAGTAATATATAAACGACATGTACAAAATGAAAAAATAATCAACGTTATCATACCTGACACAATTAATTCTATTCTGTATTTCATTTTTTGAATCGTAAATATATAATTGTGCAAAAACAGGAGGTTTGTTGCCCTCTGGTAACAGACTCCCCATTCTATGATAATTTTCACCTTGTATCCTGTAACAATATGCTCCATATCCTTGATTAACAGATGTGTCCTGTCTTGCACCCATGGATGTGAATGAAAACATCGAATTATATCGTCTGATATTATCAACAAAATCCTTGCTTTTTGGATGTTCACCATCCATAAGCTGTCTCAACAATTCAGGTGGATTCTTAACTTCACTTCCTAATTTCACTTTTCCTTTTGCACAACATATAGAGTAAGTATCTTCGTTTGAAGACGTTGATCCTACCATAGCCTCAGCATGCCACAGTAATGCATCGCACGATTGACATGTGTAAATAGGATCTCCATGGTCAAAATAATCTGTAAAAGTATAATGAATTAAATTAATTATTATTTTAAAAAAAATGAAAAAATAAATAAAATAAAACTTATATATTTTTTTGGTACTGAATGGTGTTTTTTTATACGGATTTGTCTAATGGCTTTACCATTAGATATGCCTTTAAATTGGTTTTTATGTGCTTCTTGATTGTTTGCAGAAGATGTGGTATTTAAACCCTCCCGTCTTGGTATTTTTTGCACGGGTGCTTTCATTTTATCATGTAGTCTCTGTGATTTGCGTTTTGCAATGTGTACACCAGGTTGAATAGTTCCAAGATAGGTAGGCTCTTTAGGCATGGCTGTAAAAAAAACGAATAAACAAAAATACGAAGCGGAAATAACTGTTAATTATTTGCTGGAGGAATTGTAACATTATTACGTGTTTTGGTTAGATCTTTGAATGGACGTCCCCTCGGTCTTTTTGTGGTTTCTGTGGCTGTTGTTGTTTTGGGTTGTGAAATCGTGCGAGTTGGCCGTATGCTTATATCGGTAGGAGCTGTTGTAAAATGAAGTTGTATTAACATGATCAAATAGTTTTCATTGCAAGCAAATATAGTGTGTAAATATCATGTTGGATAGTTTCAGTTAATTAAATGACCTGCTTCGTTTGGGTATATCGGTGGTCGGCCTATGCATTCAGATGTTTTTTTTTTTTTTATTTGAGAAGGCATGCGAGTTGGCCGTAGACTGAGATCATTAGTATCTGTGTCAAATTGCATCATGAATGTTAGTTGAAACTACAAAACATGATATTTAGATGCTGAATTATATTACAATGATAATTATTTGATAACGTTAATGCAAATTCAATTTACAGCAGATCCTCATGATATCAACATACGGCCAACTCACACGCTTTCACAGCCCAAAACAACATCAGGCACATAAACCACAAACTGAACCAAAACATATAACATAGTTATTATTCCATCAACAAATAATTAACAAAAATTTTGTATCGTTGTCTTTTTATTTTTCACATCTGGTACGCATGTTACTGGCATATGCGTTAAGATGTTGTTGACATTGTTTGAAAAAGGCGCGCATGTTGACCGTGTGCTGAAACTATTGGTACCTGTCGTAAATTGAAGTTGAGTTAACACAATAAAATATTTGTCATCGAACATATACAGAGTATATAAATATAATGATGTGTAGTTGTAACTAACTGAATTACCCATTGCCATTGGATATATTGGTGGTCGTCCTCTGCTTACATTTGTTTGTTGCGCCTTTCGTTTTGGTTTTCCTGTTGGTCGAATTGCTAAATCATTTGATATAGTTGCCATGATGCCAATAAATCAATTATAATGTAAACTCGTTTGAACTGTTCACAGTATCAAATGGTTGTGGAAAGATATTTAAAATATTTAACTTGAAAAAAAATATATAATCTATAATCAATATCTTTTAAATTTAAACAAAGTTTAATATGCCATATATATCTATTACTATAAAGTAGCAATTTTATCAATGTGTTTTCAGTATAAACTTATCTTTGGAAATTATTTAAGCATATCATATATGTAGGGTATAAGATAATTGACAAAGTTTAAATATATTTAGATACTTCTACTATTTAAATACAATAATATATAATGAAAGATGCCGATCAACTGGCATAATGTTTCCAATGGCACAATTCCAAATTTTAGATGATCTGATGAAAATTTCTGGCTCGTCCAAACTGCATGATTGTATGCGCGTGTGGTTTGTGCAGCAGTCACATGAAGACTCGTTCTGTGCAAAATTGATACACGCTTGTTGTGAGCATCTCAGGAGAGTTATGGCGAAGAACCGCGTGATGATAGCTGACATGGAAGCATTAGGGCACCGTGGAGTCGCATTAGACTCACTCGATGCTTTGAAAAAAACTCAAGAGAGGCATCGGGCATTGCTTGAACTGCTAGTTGATTTGTGTACTCAAGCCAAAGCCGGTGTCCGCGAGGAAGAGGGTAATGCCATGAAGATGAACGATTTTAACTAAGTTGTTTTAGTAGTTTTTTCCCTATACAATGTTTGATTTCGATATCTGCTTTATGTATTAAGTCAGTCAATTGGCTTGATCTATTTATTTTGTCGATTTGTTACAAAACTTCCAAATAATATCTGTTGATTTTCAATGGACATACAATTATTTTGTCGTACGCTTGCATACATCATCAATTTGAATTAAAGTGGCGTTCGTGGCACCAACGCACACTGCCGGAATATCATCGTCTATCATTTCAAGAACATCTTCCATACCGGTTAATATTATTTTTAAACATCACCAATGTTAATACTGCTGGTTACGTTAGTACTGTTGTATTTGAGATAATATAGTGTTAAATTGGTGCTTCCTATAAACCTGTTTATGTATTATAGATTAAAAAACTAAATCATAATTTTCAAAGTAACATCTGCACAAACAGTTAGTACTGTTGGATAGACGTCCCTTTAAAGTTTCCGCAGCTCATAATAATAAAGTTTAGTACTGCTATCAATATATTTGTACTGTTAGATAGACGCTGGTACTGGGCCGAATTAGTGATATATCCGTTGAGGACTTATGTTGATTGTGTACATGTTATTGGGTACTCTTATTATTTGCATTATTTATTTGTTTCATTAATACTGCTGGCTCAAAAAAGTTAATACGTTTTAACTCATAAGAACCAAAAAATGTATTTTTAAAAGAATCAAACAACAATATACCAACATTAAACATAAAAGATGTATTTTTAAAACAATAAAGGCTGACAAATACGATCGAACACGAAAAAAAAACTACAAACAGTTATAGTTGTCCATCTGTTTTTTAACATTCTTTATCGTCTCTTGATACTCCAATATCTTCTTCTTTTGTTGCTCAATAGCCTCTTTACACTCCAACACTGTTTGTTCATCGCGTGCGATTCCTGCCTCCATCTCTGCTATATGTCGTCTAAGTTGGGAAATATATCGTATTGGTAGGAAATATCTCACAACCGCTGCGTCTGTTTTTGGATCTGATGAAATCTCCTTTGTTGGGGAAACGCTTCTCGGACGTTTGTTTGGCGGATTTGATGAAGAAAAAAACAAACGACCCATTGGAAACTATTATTGTTAACCTAAAGTAAAAAAGAATTGTAATTGTTTGATTGCTTTCGAATTCGATCCAGCATTTATAGGTGCGGAAAGGGTGTATAAGCTATGATGAGTATATTTTAAATTTAACCAATATCCTGTATACCATGTTTATCAATTACCATATATTTAGCATGCATATTATCCTATTTAAATATAAGATTGTATATTTAAAAGGCGTAAAGGTTGTATAAGCTATGAGAAGTATATTTTAAATTTGACCAATATCCTATATACCATGTTTATCAATTACCGTATATTACCATGCATATTATCCTATTTAAATATAAGATTATATCCCGTCATGATTTACGCATATTATGTATTTAGAGTAAAAAATTATTTGCATCTAATAAAAATTAAAAACGATGTATGAAACCGATATGACATATGAACAGTTTAGTCGTAGTTTGCATTGGAAAGTGTATACGTGTAGAGTCAAGTTGGGAATATAATGATTATCCTTTAACTTCTTTTGTAATTATGATAAGTATTTTGTTTATTTAAATTAACAAACTTTTACCATTATCATTAATATTGGATGAAATATTTAAAAATTTTATATCTTCCAATATTGTAAATATATAGAATGATTTTTGCTTGAATTAAAATTTTATCTGTTATGAAATTTTAAATTAAAATTCACTATAGTTCGTGTCTAAACATTTAAAAATGTTGTTAGAGTTGATTATGTGTAAAAACAATGGACTACGTTATAATATAACCTTTATGAATTGGTTATAAAATCAGTACCAAAACGACTGCGTAGCAGTACAAAATTAAACTCAGCAGTACAATTCTATTTGTGCAAACACGCTATGGAAATAAAATTAAATAACTTTAGAAATAACATAATATTAAAAATATAATATATATGATTTCAAACGTATCTGTGTATATAGAGTATATAACTACAAATGTTTGTTTACAGAAGTATATTTTAAATTTGACCAATATCCTATATACCATGTTTATCAATTACCGTATATTACCATGCATATTATCCTATTTAAATATAAGATTATATCCCGTCATGATTTACGCATATTATGTATTTAGAGTAAAAAATTATTTGCATCTAATAAAAATTAAAAACGATGTATGAAACTGCTGAAGAAATTCGATTAACTAAAAAACATTCAAATCGTTAAAAATCAATGAAAGTAATGCGTTATTTGAACTACAATTGAATTTGGCTGTGAACAACGATTACTAATAAGATGATAAAATTTCAATCTTCATCACTAAAGAAGTTTAAATCCACAAAATAGTCATCAGTTAGTTCATGGCCCATCCCACGTAATTCGTTGATCATAGTTTCCGCCTTTAGGACCTTTGATTGAACCGCATTGAGAACTTGTAAAGACTCTTGAGGATCTCCAACGTTCAATTTAAGCCAATCAAGGAAAATAGACTCAGGTAGCTCATCTAATAAAAAAAAAAACAAAAAAACAAAAAATGGGCTAATAAGCTTAACATGAAAACATAAATCTATTTAGAATATATTATAAGCATTATATACAATACCTTTATTACTTTGAGAAGATCCACCTTCTTCAAAAACCGACGTAAGAAACCTCAATGCATCGTCCACCTTGGTATTTGGACCTTTACTGCGCCGATCATGTACCCCATCGTCAATGCTTGGTTCTGTCACATGTTTTTTTTCCACGAACCGTTTGCTCTTCGCACTTTGAATCAGTGCGAGGCGCATGTGATTTTTTATCTTGAGATATTTTAGGGTTTGATGAATCCATCGGAAGAGTTATTTTACATATAGATCATCATTGTATAATTTCAATTATATAGCTCATCATTAATTCGGAATAGTCATTACTGGGCTCGTTTTGTTGGGCCAGGGTTTTTCATATATTTATTAAAGAGACACATGGAAACCATAATGATACATGGTAAAATAAACCAAATTAACACATGATGTATTAAAAACTATATAACAACAAAATACCTCATGAACTTTCAACTAAATACCTCATGTACTTTCAACCACGTTTACCGTCTGTGGAGGTTTACCTATCATAGAAACATAAACATGGATAGTAAAAATACTAAGATTAATGCACAACGCATGAAAACACATTCACGGTATGTGGACGTTTACATATTATACAAACATAAACATAGACATTAAAAATATTACTGCTATACTATACTATATGGTTAGTACTGCTATACTATATTGGTACTGCTAGACATACTTGATACCGCTTATGTGTATTTATTTTACACATGTTGGCACTGCCACAATCTATTAGTACTGCTCGATATACTTGATACTGTTTATGCGTGTTTCTGCAACAAAACATTACATGGCTTCAACAACAATATCATTAACAATACAACAACAATACGAATAGATTATTTGTTAATAAATGATGGTCTATGTAAACATTACATTAGTTATACAACAACAACAAAACATTACATGGCTTCAACAACAATATCATTAACAATGCAACAACCATACGAATAGATTATTTGTTAATAAATGATGGTCTATGTAAACATTAGATTAATTATACAAAAACTACATAAAAATTACGACTGTACATGCAACCATTAAATTACATCAAGTGCAAATGCTTTTGGCTTGAGAAGAAACGTTATATTTTCATCCACATATGGTGTAAAAGTAGCTATATGATCTTAAATATAGGAATAAAATATTTATACAAAATACATTGTAAACTTATCTTTAAAATCATATCTTCTACAAATTAAACATATTTTGAAAAATATAACGGGATACATGTTTAGAAAATACATATATCTTTCCAAATATTCCGCATGGTCATCAAAAAGGAAGATTATAGTTATTTTTTTTGGTAGCTATAACACAAAAAATAATTTGGTCTAATGGTAACATTGATATATACTTAAGACATGTAAACAACCCAAGTTCGAATCTTTAGAGACTTTTTTAAAATTTCCGAATTAAAAGTCAACACACGAATTTTATTCGGTCAAATCTTGCTTAGGTGGACTGCTTAGGTGGAATAAGAGCATGATTACTCATCAATCAAACGCTTATTCATCAATCATGCATTTGATGACGTCGTACGCATCCTGTTATATATAATATGTAGATATATATATGTATATACGTATATGTATATACATATGTATATATATATACATATATGTATATACATACATATACATATATCTATATAAGTTACTTTATGACGTTTCCACTCACTCCAATTGCAGGATCAGGGCGACCCCGCCGAGGAGGTCGGGCCAGGGGGGGAGGCAGGGGTAGGGGAGATCAGGGTAGGCAGCGCCCACGGGAAGAAAATAAGAATGTGAAGCTCAAGAACGCTGTGAGAGAGGGTGGCCCACAGTCTATTGAGTTTGAGATTGGTGATAAGGGGACATACACTCATGTGGGCCAGCACGCGGCATGGTTTAGCAATTATGTCGGCGAGCTCATTCGGCGGCTGCCGCTCTCCTATGCCTCCTGGTACGATATAGAGCCGGAGAAGACGGCTGACTTCCTTCCACAGCTCGGGGTCAGTTATTTCATTTTCCTTTTATATATATTGTTATGTTATCGTGTTTATTTATTTAAATGTGCATATTTATTTAAATTTGTTTATTTATTTATATCTCTATATTTAATTATTTGAATGTGTACATTTATTAAAATTTGTTTATTTATTTATAACTTTATATTAATTTTAACTATATTTGATTGCAGCTTATGTTCGATTTGGAGCGCCACAGGAGCAGACCAGACTGGGATACCATTCGCTCGGCGCTCACATCGTATTTCGCTGGTCGATACCGAGACAATAAATATGATATGAAACTTCATTATTTTACAAAAAAGGGTGGGGCTGATAGAGTGGAAGAGATAAGAAGAAATCCTCCTCCGAGCTTGGAGATGTCTGAGTGGAACAAGTATGTCGATTTGTACATGTCGGAGGCGGCCCAGAAAAGATCGGCTGTGAACAAAGAGAATCGAAAGAAGAACAAGATTCTCAGCCGCCACGGTTCGAAGTCATTTGCGGCATCTCGACACGAATATGTAAGACACATTTTATTTTTATAAGATTATTTAATTTTAATAATATATTAATTAAAATTATTTATACCAAGTAAAATATATATGCATGTGTATATATTTATACAGTTTGAGAGGAGCCAGGACCACCAGTATCCGTCCATGTTCGATACATATCTTGACACCCACTTCAAGAATGGTGCATGGTTGCAGGAGGAGGCTAGAGCTCGGTTTGTAAGTATCGTTTTTTATTTATTTATTTATTTATTTTTTTCCAAACACGCACTTAGTGATTTATTGAAATATAATCTAGTAATTAACCCGACTAATATATTAATTTTCTCATTTTTTTTCAACTACACAGGAAGAGATGGTCCGGCTGAGGCAGCCTAGATCTGATATGCCGGCAGACGAGCCGTGCCTCACGGAGGAGGATATATTTGCTCGGGTGATCGGGGGAAAGCAGCGTGGTCATATACCCGGCGTCGGCAAGGTGGTTCCCTACTTGAAGAGGCCACGGGTAGACATGCCGCCTCCAGCTCCACCAGGTATGTACAGTTGGATAATATTAAATGACGCATCTTATATATGTATTGAAATGACCGTTTTTAAATTTTGATTATTTCGTTTATAGGTACGTCCGAGCTTAAAGGGAAGCTTGCTGAAGCTACGGGGCAGATTGATGAATTTAAAAAGAGTCTGGCTGAAGCTGAGAAAGAGAGGAAAAAAGAGAAGAAGAAAGCCAGGAAAAATGAGAAGAGGCTCGAGCTTTTGACACGTTATATCTCGAGGAACCCAGACTGGGACTCGTTTCTTACCCAGATTGGTTCTCGAGCTGACGCTGGAGGCTGCAGTGGGAGCGGCGCGGGAGGGAGCGGCGCGGGAGGGAGCGACGCGGGAGGGAGCGGCTCAGGCGCTCTCCCGAGTGGCTTAGGCGGCGCGAGTAGCTCTAGCAGCGCGAGTGGCTCTAGGAGCGGGAGGGATGATGATGACGAGGATGACGACGATGGGCTGGACATGTAGAGGTATTATTTTGTGTTGTTTTGTCTCTGGAACTATATTTTTGACGACCCCAATCTTATTATCTTTGAACACTTAGGATATTGCAACATTTGTACATATAGTAGCTAGGTTTAGCGATTATAACACCCATTTTGTAAACTTTATGATGTATTTTGAGGGTGTTATAATGTTTATGGCCGTTTTGTAAAGTTTATGGCCGTTTTGTAAAGTCTATTAAGTGTTTAGTGGTTATATATAGCCGTTTAAGCCGTTATAAACTTTATAGCCGTTGTTTATGGCCGTATTGGAATGTGGTTTATAAGAGCAGGTGGAAAGTGGAATTGGCAGATTTTTGCTGCACATTTTTGCGGCAAAAATCTGGGTAGTGCAGCTGCGCAGGCTGCACTGCAGCTGCAATAAAACTTCAATACCGACGCCATGTCGTCTCTAAAATAATGAAAAATGTTTACATTCTAAACCTTACCGACGAAGGGGCGTCGGCACAATTTGCAATGCTCTTGACTTTGTTTGACTTTTCATACCGTACCGACGAATCGGCGTCGGCACAATTTGCAATTCTCTTGACTTTGTTTGACTTTTCATACCGTACCGACGAATAGTCGTCGGTGTGGTTTAAGGGTGATCACGGTCCAAAAACCGGACCGGACCGGCCAGGACCGGACCGGACCGAAGACCGAGAACCGGAAAAACCATAGACCGAGACCGGACCGAATGTGGTCGGTCCGGTCTCGGTCCGGTCGGTCTTCGGTCGGTCCAGTCCAATTAGGCAAGATTTGGCATGTTTTTTCGGTTTTTTGGTCGGTCCGGACCGGACCGGACCGGACCGACCGGACCGAGGACCGAATTAGCCAAAAAGCTTAGACCGAGGACCGGACCGAATGTGGTCGGTCCGGTCCGGTCCGGTCGGTTTTGTCGGTCGGTCCGGTCCATCCGGTCCGTTTGCTCACCCCTAGTGTGGTTTACGTTAATATTTGACTTTCGTTGACTTTAATTATCTAATCTAATTAAGTTATTAAATATTTATTATGTTACCGACGACTCGGCGTCGGTAACAAATTGTCGAGCAAAAACAAACGTTTGACCGAAAATCATGTGGGTCCCGCTATGTCGTCGGCGTTATTCGTCGGCACGAACATTGCCGACGTGGCTCTGTCGACTATTAGTGCCGACGACCTGACGTCGAGAAGGTATGCTGCCGACGTCATGACGTCGGCACCGTTGAAAAATAGTCGTCGCCGGTGGTCTCGATTGTACTAGTGTGACTCATATGCGTATATCCAATTGATTAAAAAAACTCAAACAAACTATCACCCTACCAAATGCAAATAGGAAGAACCATTTAAATAATATGACGTCCCATAGTGATCTGCATTAACTTCACGACTATGCAAAAATGAAAAATAGTTTACTTAAACCGCAATGATGCATCATCCAGGTGCAGCAGTGATCCATCAGAATAAATAATCAGCGAACCACTTGAGAGTGACAGCAGTGAACCAGATAGACAACGCGAAAACGATATATTTTTTTTCTAGCCTTCCAACCATAAACACAATTTCTAAGAGAATAACAAAAAATTTCTCTGCACATATGCTCTAGTATTTTTTTAACGGCATAAGTTTAGATAAAAACTCAAGCAAGAAGCTCGAGAATAGATTTACAAAGAATTGTTACAAGATGAGATAGGATCCGAAATCCAAACATTCCAATTTGGACTAACTTTTCTATTTCTATAAGAAAAACATGAGAAGGAAAGAGTTTTGATTTCTTCGCTGAAGGTATCTTTCCTAGTGGATTTTAAATCAAAACAAGTCTGTTTCTGTAACGCCAAATGATCCAATCTGTGATTTGTATCACAACATCGAAAACACACTTCAGTCTAGAGTGAAAAGAAGTCGAATCTGTTCACAATTTACGCCCATCAGTCACTCCGGATGATCTGTTTAACCCCACCAGTCCAAGATGAGTTTCCAAAAATTTCTAGCAATCTCCCAGTCTATTAAAACATGTTGGATTGTCTCCGAAGCTTTGTTACAAAGAGGGCAGAGGATGGAGTCTCCAAGTTAAACCGAGTCGGGAGTCTTTTATCTTAACTAATTATAAAGGAAAAATGGTCAACAAGTCAAGAAAGTGAAAAACTGAATTTTGATTTAATCCCCATTTTGCCCTTGACTAAATGCGTAATTAGACACCTGGACGGTATTTAGTTTCTCCACCTTTTTTTTTTCTTCTCTCTACCCTTATTTTCTCTAACCTAAAACACACATTTCTCTCTAAACAAACAGCAACCGCCGACCACCACCTCTCGAATCTGTTCATCCGCCGCACCTCACCACCACCACGAAACCTATCGCCGCCCCACAACACCACCACCTCTCCAATAAGTTTAATTTGTATAGATCTATTGTTTTTTTTTGTAGATCTATTGTTTTTTTTTTATAGATCCATACATATTTTTTCTAGATCTATATATTTACTTTGTAGATCTATTGTTTCTTTTATAGATCTAACGTTTTTTGTATTTTTTTGTAGATCTATTGGTCGCCGGAAAAAGTTACCGCCACCGGAAAAAAATTGAGGTATTTTTCGTTAATATTTTTCGTATTTGGTTTTTTTTCATTAATAGTTTCTGCCCGAAAAAAATTATTTCTCGCCGGAAAATTTTTATTTTTTCGTTAATATTTCTCACCGGAAAATATTTATTTTTCGTTAATATTTCTCGCCGGAAAATATTTAATTTGCGTTAATATTTTTTTGTTAATATTTTTCGTTAATATTTTTCATTAATATTTTTTCGTTATTTATAGATCTATGTGTTTTTTTTAGATTAGCCGGCTGGAAAGTTTGCTGCCTCGCCGGAAAAACTACTGCCGCGCCTGAATTTGTTGCTATCGCCGGAAATAGTATGCTTTATTTTTAAAATTGTTGTTAATATTTGATATGGTGGTTGTTAATATTTATTATGTAAATTGTTGTTAAAGTTTATGGTTTAAATTTTATTATAAAGTAGATTTTGTTATAAGTTTATATCGTAAACATTGTTATGAAGTTTATATTGTAAATTTGTTATTAATTTTATGGTGTAAATCTTGATATAAAGTTTATAGTGTAAATTGTTATAAAATTTATGGTGTAAATTTTGTTATAATGTATATAGTGTAAATTTTGTTATAAGTTTATATTGTAAACTTTGTTATAAAGTTTATGGTGTATATTTTGTTATAAAGTTTATGGCATAAATTTTGTTATAAAGTTTATTTTGTAAATTTTGTTATAAGCTTATAGTGTAAATTTAGTTATAAAGTTTATTGTGTCAAAAGCATAAAAGGACTTACTATGCAAAATAGGGAAGTGTCAGATTGAGAAGGACAGGACAAAATCTCGAAAACCCAAATATTTCAAAACAATTGTATTTAAATAATAGAAATACAATAACAGTATAAAGTAGTATTAAGAGCTTTTACATCGTATATTTTTGTTAGCTCAAAAGTAAGAAAATTTGGTGGGCTCGAGGTAACAAGACGTGTGAAACAATTGTAAGCTCAAAAGTAACAAACTTTTGACAAAATACATGAATTTAAAATGTGAATTGCATTTTTAAAAAGAAAATGGGATGATCATTGTATTAATTTCATTGAATCAATTGTTAAAAAGAAAATGAGTTGATTGACGAAAAAAAAGAGGTTTGTTATAAATCCTTTTTAAGAAAAAAAAATATACGCTAACGTACACTCACTGATTGACGAAAACATTTGATTATGGAGTAAAAGACCTTCGTTATAAACTTATTAGAGTACGACTAAAATATAGAAAAGAAGTATGTGTAACACTTTAATTTGAAAAATGGCGTTGGGTTACTTCCTAGAGAGATGCCACCATTATGTGTGACTATATTACTAATACCTCTAAATCAAAAAAAGAAAAAGAAAAAAGGCACACATGTATCAATGCATCTGGATTTTGTCGAAACTTATAAACCGCTGCCTGTAGGAACGGTTACCCAAAACATACACAAGTACATTTTTTTTCAAAATAATTTGAGCATCGTAATAAAAAGTTTGAAAGACATAGTATGAAAAAAAAAAAAAAAAAAAAAAAAAAAAAAAAAAAAAAAAAAACTATCTTTTAGTGTAATAACATTATGATCGAGTTGAATATATAATTATTAAAAATCGACTACCGCAACTTAAAATAATGACATAGAAAAATACGGCCACAGGGGCATATCGAAGCTAACGAATTTTGTTGAAAACTACACATAGTAGTCGCTATGCGTTCATGCTATCAAACTAACCATTTTTCATAAAGAATACTAACGCTAATAATACACTTTTTCGAAAGAAACTATTCGCCGCCAAACTATTGTCGAAAACTAGACACCGCTGTCGCTAGGCGCGGGTACTCGAAATACTTAGATTTTGATCGAGTTAAATTATCGCATGTTACAACAGTTTACAATTAGATTTTGATCTTTTCACGTTATATTTTGAACGTTACACGAAATACTTACCACAATATCGCATATCGTTAATTGTTTGCCGCTAGGAATTTCCGTTGCTATGCACGGGTACTCGTCTAGTAAATCAATAAGTGTGAATGTTGATTTTTATCAAGATGGACTTGTTTCATCTTACTTCATTGCCGATATGTGCACTAGTGTAACTAATAGAAATTGCAATAAGCCACATAACCATCACGCCATCCAGTGAGCCCCAGCTTATGATTCATATCAAACACAAACAACTTAACCGCGAGAACTGGGAGGAAGTATATTGAGCACACTTATTACCTTAAGTGATGGTGGTGTATCCTTTTCTGGATTTGTTAAAATGGTACCAAAACAATCTAGATAATCACACAACCAACCACCCCTTGGTGATACTTTTATTTATAACAATATACACAGTAGACTTGTCCTCAACTGAGTGCAAGCCAGGTACAAATACAAAGAAAAAGATGATTGTCCTCCTATAGAGTGCAATCATATACAAGACTCACACACTAAAACCACAAGCCTAAACCAAACTCAGAGATCAAAAAGATCTTCTATAAAGCACTAAACAGACTACAAAACTAAACCAAACTATAACCAAACTATGAGAGAAACCCAGGAATCTTGAGAGCAATCGTATTGATGTAAACTTTGAGAGAGAGTCAATAATGAAACCCTAGCAGCTAATGAGAGTATATATACACCAATGTTACACTCTAGTCCCTGCACAAACAAACACTTACAAAACCAGACCAAAGTAAGCATTAGTGAAATTATAACTAATAAATGTTACCAAATGAACCTTTGAGTTTCATGAGTTTGTCTAAGGAGTGAATACTTTCAACACCCCCCCCCACCCTCTCAAACTGATGAAGCAAAAAGGTTCACCATACCAAGTTTTTTAACCATAACTGCATGTTGTACAGACCCAAGAGCTTTGGTCAACACATCTGCAGTTTGTTCTTTAAAATCAACTTTCACAGTCACAATCAATCCAGATGCCACATTTTCCCTTATAAGATGCACATCAATGTCAAAATGTTTTGTTTTCTCATGCATCACAGGGTTAGCTGCTATTTGCGTAGCAGACTTATTATCACAACACAACTTCATAGGCAACATAGCCTTAGTAACTGTTGGAATTTAGTAATCATGACAATCATATATTAAACCCATAATCAAAGTACACAAGAATGCGAAAGCGTGTAAACAAGTATAACACATAATAATTAACTAAAACATAAATAGGAACGTACCTTTAGGTTCTAGCAAGAACAAGAATCAAATTGAGCAATATGAATGAACCCTAATTAGGGTTTATATGGATCAATGATTAACCCCTTACCGTTTTGTTAATCGATCCCTTGATAATTACTATAGTGAGTAATTACCTCGTTCTTGTACACACGTACTAATACCAAGTGAATAATTATGCAAGTAAATAAACACAAAACAATTTTTGATTAAACAAAATCGACCAAACCCTTAGGTTTGTGTGTGTCGATCGGTTTTAGGAGAAGAGAAAGAAGGAAAAGAGTTTAGGTATTGTGTGTGTAAAGAGTACCCCAAAACCTAGAAATCCCAATTGTATTTATAGGCTTAGGAATCTTGGAGTCCAAGTTAGACAAAGATTGGGTTGAGCCCAACCCTTGTCGATCGGTGGTAAACCCCAAGGGGTGTTCCGGATCCTTCTTGACTTCCCAAAATTTACACAATAAATCTTTCCTTATTTTTGTCTAATGGTCGTTAGTCACTTTTCCGTTAAGTACTAACGGTCGTTATCTCCTTTTGTGTTTATATAATAATTAAATATAACAAAATATATAATTATTATTTATTTACTTTTCATACGTAAAGTGTGCAATCCCGAGGTCTCGGGTTCGATACTAGACATGCACGTATTAATATTTATCCATAAAACCAACAGCTCCCACTTGGATATCTATTAATAGTGCAATGACATTGGTTAGCGTCTTGCAACACTCCAATGCCCCTAGTTCAACTCGAGCTAGGTTTCCTGGAAAACCTTTAATGATTCATCATTATTATTATTATTATCCTTTTGTTACTAATACCACGTTAATAAAGATATGGATCTCAGTCATTCTTTAATTAACAATTCTGTTTCTTGTTGTTTATGATTGAGCAAGATTACCAAAACATCTGAACGTATTCCAGATAGACTTTGGGCGTGCGCACGCAAACACCTTGTCAACCCTACGAGGGGCCCAGCAGTATTAAACTTCAAAACAAATTTGAAGGAACAAATTCTCTCTTGACTACAAGAATAACCCATAGACTTTGCAACATTTCTGAAAACAATCCTTATAACTCCCAGTTACGGTGAGCGGTAAATTGCTTCACAGAAATGCACTACATCCATGACACTTATCTGGTATCTCAAGTCTGAGGATAACTAAATTCATGATTTACTTACTGACAAGATCCACAAAGTAAAATCATGTAGTTGGGATAAGTCCTATATTCAATTCATTGAATATCATGTGAAATTGGTATGTCAACGCATCAATATACTTTCAAGTATATTCTAACAAATACTCAGATTTGTCTTAGTTCAATGATATTCCCATATCATTAATTGACAACGGACATTTAGAATAACATAAGTTATTCACGGATTTAAACATGCAAATATAGGACACAATTTATTATTAATGAAAACAAACGTACTAAGTACTTTAATTCATTATAAATAATAATTGCTTAATGTCCTTTATCCAAACACTAAATAGATCAATGCATGATAACTCTAGTTAATGAATTTTGTCTCAAGTAATGACTTGTTGACAACTATGCCTCAAGTACTGACAATCATACTTGTTGACAAGGCATTTATTTCAACTAACTTTGATCTATAATAATTTTGAGAATACTTATTTCAAGAATTATAAAAATTCTTGTATGTGTGTATCCAACTATCTTGATATAGTCACACAATCTTTCATAAATGATGTGATATCCTCAACCATCAATTTATGACAATCAAACTTTCAAACATTTTAGAGTTTAAAGTATTCTAACCTTTTAATGTATAATGCAACTATGCTTCTTAGTTAAGCATAACTAGTTCACATGGCCATTATCAAGGATAAAATTCTACAATGACTAGTATTGAGTGTCATTTCAATCAAACAAACACTATTGTATAAAACCACAATATGCCTTTTTAACTATTCCGTAAACTTAATATCAATTGTGTAATTTTGATGCCTTATAATCTTTCAAGATTTGTTGGCTATAACAATTACGCAACAACTTGCCATATTGTTTATACTTAGAATTTAGGAGCAATTCCAGGTTGAGGATCATTATTCTAAGTCCAAACATATTCGATTAGAATATCCATTACACAATTTATCAAATATCTTTTATTAGATATCAAATGTTGTCAAATCATTTTGCATTCAAACATGATACAACAATAACATGATATACATGAAAAATCCTAGAATCATACTTAGACTTCATTCATGTTCTAACTTATCAAAAGATATATTCTCATTTAGACTTTCTAAATGATATGTCATGTCTTATTAGGTTTAATTACCACATATGTTTATAATAATAAACATATATCTCAAGGTTGTATGTTTTACTTCTTAAATTCTTCAAGTAAAGTTTCATTCCAAGTTAAGACTTAACATTTTAACTTACATGGAATGTTACTTCCCATATGTTATACAACATACATTATTTAAGAAATTAAACATAATACTCCCACTAGCTTTTAGGAATACTTAGAAATTGTCTTATTTCAATTATAAATCAAGCAATGGATTTAATAATTAAAACATAAGAATATTTCATAAATGCATGCATTAATCCATTCATGAATTATTACACTTTGTACACTTCCAAGATAATTATGAATTCAAAAATCCTTTCGATTACTTACCGTCCTCGCTCAAGTAATCACTCAAGAAAGAGTTTTGATATTCCATTGTCATCCTTCATATAAATGAAAATAGATATGACAATTATTATCTTTATATATTTAATGTGCTTATGAAAGAGTATTCAATCATAGTTAATTACTTAAGTATGATTAATAATCTTGTCACAAGACATACATTAAATATGTGTACAATATTGTCCATATGATTTCTACATAAAGATTTAAACCACTAGGGTTTTCTATCTTTAAATAAACTCATCATCATTCTCTAACTATTAAGAATTAAGATAAACCAAATTTGTAAAATTTTGAATATCTTTATGAACAGCATCTATAACATTCATAGTATGAGTAATTTACCCAATTCATTATTTGGTAATACTTCATCATATAATCCTCAACATATTAATCAAATATCTGAGATATCCAAGTGGATCTATGAATGAGAATTCCATCATTTTGAGATCCAACATTTACATGTCTAATCTCATCATGATATTTGCTAGTGTATTTTAGAAGATTATGTATCTTGTAACTTTATCTCTACAAGATAAAACTCCCACTTGCTTTTTGTAATTTATAGATTATCTATAAATAATTAGCAATTAAAGCAACACCATATTGTTCTCTTTTGGGATTTTACAAATACACATGATAGTTCCTGACATTCGTTTGTTAAAATCCAGCTTCATCAGAAGTTTAACAAATTCAGAACTTCATTTTAAGACTTAATATGATTCATCACATTTCAACAACGTCTTATTAATCTTCTAGGAGTCTAATTGAGTATATTCAATCCATACTCAATTTCCTAACCTTGATAACTTTTTGGAAGAAAAGAAGTTATAGTTATCTTTAACCAAACAATACAAATAAAGTTTGATTTTCCTAACTGAACACACCACAAATATGTGGTATTTCATTAGAACTCATATTGTGAGATAATCTAACAATATGAAAGATAACTTTGTATTCCTTTTGGCTTACCTATTTCCCAACTAAGTCATCTTAATGGTGAAATAGAATTTCAAGCCTCTTGCATGCATTATAACTCAAGTACTTATTAAATAAGTCACTTCATGTTCATGTCTCAATCAAGAAGACATAAACCGTTATAATCTCACTACACGTTATAAATCATTGATCAACTCAATGACTTCTTGTATATGTCCTTAATAAAGAAGACATAACAAGTTAACGTCTTACTTTAGATTATACTAAGTCTTAAAGACTTCATATTTATAACTAAAGTAATCATGAACACCATCATTTGGTTTCAATAGTATTTTCAAGTTAAACTTATTACTTCATTTATTTATGTCATTCAAAGAATACATAATTATTGAAGTAGTATTATATTACTTCATGCATTTATGTCATTCCAATAATACATAAATATTAAAGTTGAAGTAATCTTGTTATCACATTGACACATGTTCTAATAAGTATCTAATTTAGAAATTGTAAATTCACATAATTTTATTACACTCAGTTGATCTGCTGGCAATAAAGGCATGTAATTTACCTTGTCATTAATTTTTGGTCCAGGTCTCACGCATACCCAAAATTAACTCCAAGTGTTTTTAAGAATAGATATGTATAATCATATTAGAACAAGAATCTCTTACCTTGCGGTTAAGAGAATCTACTAAATCATATTCTTATATGTTGTACCTTGCACATAATAAAGATTTCTCCCACTTGTGCATGGAACAACATCATGTACCACATAGACAACACTACACGTGTTTGTGAATGTGATCAATATGATTTGTGTCATTCGCATAACTAGTAGATATAGAATTACTCAATCAATCAAGGAAACGCACATGACTATCCTTGAAAATATTAGTATCTATATTTGGAAAGTAATTATCTTGAGGCATTCAAAAGATAATCTGAGTTACAATCAAGACAATAAATCTTGTAACTCCCACTGAATTAGAGAACTTACAATAACCCCTTATTCAGTAATGAGAACACAAAACTCCCACTGAATTCGACACCATAATAAGTGTTTCATAAACCAGTGAATGGACTATCCACATTTACATCAAATGTGATTCATCACATTGCTTACTATTAACTTGAAAATTGGCATGCAATTTCTTCCATAATAGGTCTACAATTCCAACAATTGTATGTAGTACTTCAAATGGTTAAAACAAAACAACTAGATATACTAGCTTGTCTTTTACCATTATGCGGTAATTAGTCTAGCTTCTAATTTAATAACTCATAAATTCGCAATAACCTTAACGATTTAAAACTTGCTATGAGTTATGTATTTAGAATTTAGACAATTCTAATTTTCCCATCATACCTTTCTCATTCATGAAAAGGAATAGGATTTAGTCTCACGCTTCTCATATGAAAGGAGACTTGGTTTATTCTTTTTATGAAATTGACTCTAACCAAAAACCCCTACGGGTGTAGATCAATTTACTAATAAAGAATAACCCATGTTTACGGTTTATCGTTGCATTAATACAATTAAAAGAATTTACAAAATTCAGTTTAGTATTTTCGATAATAGCTCTTTAAGAAAATAAAATACCCATTGGTAAATATTCATATCAACCATAGTATTTTCTTAAAGCTAGGATCCTAATTGTCATAGTACCATTACATCAGTTGATCTGCTAGTAATGATAGTATTCAACTAGGTAATTGTCGAACAATAATTGGCAAACAATTTTCCAATTCCTAGATCATTATGGGATTTACATCAAATTGATTCATCAATTTGCAATGTAAGCATGTTTCATCCCATCTCATGCCTTAAGCTCTAGGTCTCACGCATCAGCTTAATTAAGTTGTCTAACTTAGAAACTGTAAATTCATCCATGTGTGGTCTCACGCACACTCGGAAATTTACCTTGTCATTAATTTTGGTCCAGGTCTCACGCATACCCAAAATTAACTTCAAGTGTTCCTTATAGTTAGATGGCATGTAACTTAAATTATAGGGTATTTAGTTTTTGGTGTGACAAAAACATGTACAAAGACGCATGCACTCATCTTTGTATCATTAGTTTTCAAAACAATTTTTATTAACCAATTAGTTAAGAGTAAACCAAAACTATTTACTTGAGGTATTGGGTTCACCAATTAAAGAAGTACCAACAATTATCGTCCACATATCCTACTCTTACATGTTATTCGGATATTTGCCACAAAAGTGGCGAGTGGAATTGAGGTAAATCACCCTTAAGATGATAGTGTACGTAAATAGTGATATAGGTAAGTCGCAGTTGACGCACAAGCAGGCCCGGAGAGCCGGTAGGAGCGAATCTCTTAAAAAACCCCTCTCCAGATAAACCCACCACACAGTTTGTCAACTTTGGTCCGCCTTTCACACACTATTGTACAAAACATCAATCAAGCAAAAGTTTATGATCTTAGTCTTAAAAAAAATTAAGTGACAAAGTTTAGATCTTGCTAGTCTCGCCTGGGAGCAAATTACCGTGCGAAGCGAACCACTGTCGGCACATAAGACTTTGCAAGATCCTTACTTTATTACTTTATGTTTCACCATTATTATTCCAATTTAATTTTCTTTGAAAATTACCCTTTTTATTGCTTACTTTAACATATCACATTAAAAAAAACAATAAACAAGTAATTAAAAGAAAATAACAATCAACTAATAAAACAACAATTGTTAGTGAAACATCTAGCCATATGCAACCTTTTAAACAAATCCTATTAATAATCTATATGTGAATTATTATGTATAGAATCAATAAAACTCCCATTGGTTTTCGAGCTCATTGTACCCAATGGACCACAGTCGCCAACAATTGGCCGCGTAAGTTTTAATAATAATATACCACGTTGCACATAACCGATTCATTAATTTAATATATTAGGTCTTCCCTAATTTTTAGATTTATCTAAACATGTAGCAAACGTCTAAACAATTAAATTCAAGTAATTATCCGTGACTAATATGCATGTATAGTCACGGATTCATGCATATCACATAGCAATTAGGTCACAAGATACATAACACAACAATTTGTTTAAAGACCTAGGGTTTCTAATCAATCACATTAATTATGAAAACCACAAACCCTAATTAGGGTTTATGGATCAAATCTATCCCCCCCCCAAATTAGGGTTAGGGTTTCGACTTTTTATTAAAAAAAACAAATTTTTAATAATAAAACCCTAGAAAAATAAAACATGTATAATCTAAACAATTTAAAGATACGTTTTTTTTTATTGTTTAAGTAATTAATTACATGTTATACATGGCTCTTGATGCCACTGTTGGAATTTAGTAATCATGTCAATCATATATTAAACCCATAATCAAAGTACACAAGAATGCGAAAGCGTGTAAACAAGTATAACACATAATAATTAACTAAAACATAAATAGGAACGTACCTTTAGGTTCTAGCAAGAACAAGAATCAAATTGAGCAATATGAATTGTTGGGAATTATGATGCATATCAAGAACAGACTACTTAGGTCTGGTAGTTTACTACTTAGGTCTGGTCGTTTACTGAGTTAGGTCTGTTTGTGATTTAGGTCTGGTTATGTAAAGATAAGTCTGGTAGTACATGTTAAGTCTGGTTGACTTATAAAGTCTGGTCTGGTCGTGAAGATAGGAAAGTTTGTTAGAGTTATATTAGGAAAAGATACAATGCGTGTATGTATCTTTATAGAAGATTTGTGTATATCTTCTGTGTCGTCTAGGGTTTCCTTGTGTTATAAAAGGATCCCTAAAGTTTGTTAGAAAACGTGTGTGAGGTGTACGAATTGATAATAGTGAATATCAATATACAAAGTTAGTGATATCCCTGCTTGTGTTCTTAATTGTTCTTGTTAAGATTCCGCATTAACATTAACAATCACTTAGGGTTTCTCACTTAGATTGGTTCGGATTTATCCTAACCATCTACTAGGTATTCAAAACTACTTAGTGATCCATATACAATTTGTGGACCAACAAGTGGTATCAGAGCAAGGGAGAGACTCTGAATTCGTAGAACACTAAAACCTATTTCTCTCTCAAATCACCCTTCACAATGTCTGAACTCGATAAGCCTGAAACTTTCTCAATCCATAACAGTGAGGATGAGCAATCAAACCATGAAGATGAAGGAAAAACCGAAACCAGTAACTCCCAAACACAACAACAACCCATCCCTTCCACAACCACAATCTCAAACATAAAACTTCCACTTCTGAAGAGAGAAGAGTATGATATATGGGCCATGGAGATGGAACATTATCTGGAATACATTGATAGTGATGTATGGAAGGTGATTCAAAAGGGAAATTCTAAGAAAAGAATTTCACAAGGGAATGATGGGCAACTCAGAATAATGCCCCCAGTATCTGCTGAGGAGATTAGGGTTGTGGAGAAGGAAAAGAAGGCCAGAACCTTGCTTCTTATGGCTATTCCTAAGGAACATCTACAAAGGTTTCATGGCATTCTTGATGCTAAGGAGATGTGGGAAGCTATCAAGAAACGATTTGGAGGTAATGCTAACTCCAAAAAGATGCAAAAGGCTGTTCTTAAACAGCAATTTGAAACATTTAGTGTTTCAAAGACTGAAGGTTTGGAGAAGGGCTATGACAGATTTCAACATCTGTTAACACAATTGGAAGTTCATGGTGCAGCAGTCTCGAATGAGGATGCAAATCACAAATTCCTTAGATCTTTACCATCAGAATGGGGCAATGTATCTGTGGCAATGAGGATTAAGGAGGAAGTAGATTCTATGACACCTGATGACCTATACAATAATCTCAGGATGTTTGAAAGGGACATCAGTAACAACACTCAGGGTTCAACCAGTTCATCAAATGTTGCTTTTGTATCTCAAAACAAAAGCAGTACTTACAAGGTTAGATCTGGTGTTAGGTCTGGTAACTATGAAACTCCTTCAAGTGAAAGGTCTGCTTCAAGTTTCACTGATGAGGTGATACATTCTTTCTTTGCCAATCAAACGGAAGATGAAAGCTTTATTAGTGAAGACCTTGAACAAATTAATGATGCTGAAGTTGAGGAGATGGATATAAAATGGCACATTGCCATGGTTGCTTTAAGGGTCAAACGATTTCAGAAGCAATATGGTAGGACTATCAACTTCAACAACAAATCACCAGTGGGATACACAAAAAGGACTGTTGAATGCTACAACTGTCACAAGCATGGGCATTTTTCAAGAGATTGTCCAGAGAAGAAGTCTGCTGATGAGAAAAGAGTTGAAGATGGGAAGATGGAAAAGAATCAGATGAGCCTGCTGACAATGGAAGCTGGAGGAGTCAATTGGGGTGAGCATCCAAGAGTAAATGAGGAGTCTGATCATGCTCTCATGGCCATCGGTAATGAGGTATCATTATGCTCTAAATTATGTACTGACTCATATAATCATGTTAAGGCTTTATGTGATGAGCAGCAAGAACAAATAGGTGATCTAGAAGTAAATTTATTAGCACATAAAAATGCTGTAAAAACTTTAGAGGCACAAAAGGTCACCCTTCAAAATCAACATGCTGCTTTAAATGAAAAACTATACTTTCAAGCTAATAAAATATATGAACAAGATGAGAAGCTTAAAAGGTATAGACAATTAGGGCTTAAAATTCAGAAGGAGAGGGATGAGCTGAGAAAAAGGGTAGATCAATGGAACAATTCAAATAAAAACCTGTTTAAGTGTTGGGATTCTCAAATTAAGTCAAATAAAAAATGTGGCTTAGGATATGAGGAAAATGAGAATAGGGATATATTTAAAAATAGAGAAGAGGACTATGCTGATAAACCTTTGTACAATAGGTTTGTTAAGACTGGTGACTTTAAAGGAGTACCACCACCTTTGAGTGATGACTATACTCCTCTTGAAAAAGAAGAGTTGGATGATTCACTCTTTGTATATGGTAAGAAAGGTCCTCAAGTGCCTGAACCAACTACCTCAGAGGACAAATCTAGTAGATATTCTTCTTGTCAATCCAATGACTCTGAAGGATCTATTGATAGTTCCTCTGATCACTCTAAGTCTGAGTCAAACAATGAGGAAAAAGAGAATCCTGAACCTAAGGTTGTTAAGAAGTGTGAACCTGTTGTTACTAAACCTTTAGTGACTGAACAAAAAGCTGAGACAGTTAAACCTAGTTGTGTTAACCACATAAAAACTCCTAGGGAATCTGTTAAATTGAATGAGTCACCTAGAAGCAATAGTGTTCACAGAGAGAGTAGGAGTAGTTACAATTATGCTCCTAAAAGATGTTTTGTGTGTGGAAGTTTGAGTCATTTAATAAGAGATTGTGACTTCCATGAAAAGAGAATGAAAAGAGAGGCTGAGCAAAAGAGAATGAATGTTAATAAGGTTAATGGTTCAAATAAACCAGTTTGGAACAATGCTAATAGAGTTAACCATGCCAACCAGTTTGTTCCCAGACCTGTTCAACTAAATAACACTACCAGACCTAACTCCTTTGTTAGTTCTGGTAGACCAAATTTTGGATCTGGCTACAGAAACTTTAATGTAAATAGGCAAAATGTTAATTTTATGAGGCCTAAAGTGAATACTGGTTATGTCAACTCTGTGAGACCAAATGTTAACACTGGTTTTGTAAGACCCAAGCAATATTTTCAAAAACCTCAGGTGAATGAAAATTTTAAAAGAAATAATTTTTACAAAGCTCATTCACCTGTAAGGACACAAACAACTGGGGGTTCTACTGATAATTTCTCTGATTGCTGGACTTGGAATCCATTTAAAAATGAATTTACCTATAAGTCCAAACATGGTTTCACTGGAGCAAGTTCATACAAGACCTATAAGTATGTTGCTCCACAGGATGGACACAAGCCCACTCAGGCTTGGGTTGTTAAGAAAAACTGATCTTCCTTCTTAACTTTGTATAGTTTGTATATTTGTTTGTTTCTTATCCTGCTATTCTTCTTGGTTATTCTTATTTACAGTACTTATTTTGTCTTCTATAGTATGTGTGTTTGGTATTTTGTGCTTAACTTTGTTTTGCAGTTGTTAGCTCCTTTCTATTTGCAAGTTATTCATATGTGGAAAATTAAAACATCAGAACCAAAGAGTTTTTTATTTAATAACAAGAAATTGCATTCTAGGATGCAAATTACAAAGCTTCTTAAGACAAAAGATTTTACCCAAACCAGCTAAACATCACAACCTACACCTTCTGCTTCCCTTTTCCCATGAAGTCAGGAATGGTCTTCTTGGCTCCTCTACCACCAAATTGATTCCATGCTTTTGGGCATGGAAGTGCAAGAATCACACTGCTTGGTGGAGGACGTGGCACAGAAGCACTACTCAGGGAAGGCACAGTCTTCGAAGGAAAGGTCTCTTCATCATTCTTGGAGGGGTCTTCTTCTTTGGCACTTTTATCATCTACATCAGAAGGAGGAGTTGGTCTTGAAGTTTTTGGTGTTTCATTGTCTGGTTCCTTTTCAGACAGATCATAAGCAGCTAGCCATTGTTTCAGAGTTGCTTCTCTCAATGTCTTGTTTCTTGTGATTGATGAATACCCTGGTGGGAAGTATCCACCCCATCCTCCTGAGGATGTATCAGAGGATGAGTCATTTGGATCCCAGGAATCGGATGAAATCTCTATGGTGTTTAAGTTGGATGGATCCATTATGCTTATAAGGTTTTATTCTGGTTTGTGATGGTATTTGTGAAAAAACTATGGGTGGTTTTATAGGGAAAATCAAGGTTTAATGTCTTTTAATGCTTGGTTGGTGTATGAGTTAATACTTGCAGGGAAAGAGTTATTAATTGTGTTTTTGGAAAGTTAACCTTCGTTTTTATTTTGGTTAAGTATTTTCTAGTGATAAAAAAAAAAAAAAAAAAAAAAAAAAAAAAAAAAAAAAAAAAAAAAAGGAATTTACACTTAAGGGGAGGTAATGTACATTTAAGGGGAGGCAAATGTACAAGTTTTAAATATTTTTAAATCGGGTAATCTTAAGTGTTAAATCTGGTAGCTCATGTGTCTTGCAAAAATTGGTTTTAGTCTCCTCTTTCTTGTTGTTTCAACTAATTCTTGCAGAGAAGAATGGAATGAGGTATTGCAAAGCTTTGCCTTCGCTTTAGAAATTGTGTAAGTCCACTCTCTTAGTTAGGTCTGGTAAGTGTATGATTCGGCCTGGTTGACTTTTTAGGTCGGGTAGTGTTAATTTTATGACCGTTAGATCTGGTCAGAGTAACTAAAGATTTTACTAATATATTACCGTTGCACTATTTTCGGTAAAACAAGATATTTATGAAGTATATAAGCTTAAAATTTGATATTATTTATCTTCTTTTATTCTTTATTTGCTTCCAAATTTAAATAATCTTTATTACTCACGACTCTGTTTCTACGCAAATATTTTTCAAAACCCTACCTCTCTTGTCAACCAGACCTAACTCATTAACTCATCCATGGCTAATCTCAAGTTTGTGGACAAACATAATCAAGTCGGGTTCTTGAAGAAGCCTGATCAAAGTGCAGGTTTTGAGCAGATTGTGGATTTTCTAAAAGGTTCTTATATTTGTTATTCTTTAACTCATAATCCTACTATTTATCAGTCCCTTGTCAAGCAGTTCTGGAGGTCGGTTACCTCTGAGACTCTTGATGATGGGACACCATGCTTAAGAGTTGTCATAGACAAAAATGGTTTTACCATTTCTGAAGCATCCATTAGGGACAGTCTCAAATTGGATGATGCTTTAGGAGAATTTGATTTGTCTAATGAGGATATTTTTGAGGGTTTGAATAGCATTGGGTACCCCACAGATGGAAGCTTTACCTTTTGGAAAAGTCATTTTTCACCTCAATGGAGGTTTTTAGTACATCATTTACTTCAGAGCTTAAGTCCCAAAAGTGGTGGATGGGATCAATTTGGAAGCAGAATTGCTTCTGCATTGGTCTGTTTATCATCTGGAAGGAAATTTAACTTTTCAAAATTAATTTTTGAAGGAATGGTGAAAAATGCTAAAAACCCAAAATTTTTAATGTATCCAAGATTTTTGCAAATGATCTTAAATTTTGAAACTAGGGATAAAGTGCCTTACATCAGTGTGGCCTTTACTTCCAAACTCTTTGCAAATCTAAAAAGGAGTTTTCGAGGGACAGACAAACCTTTGCTTGCTGCTATGCTTGAGACTAACAATGCAGGTACTTCTGGAGCTGCACAAGTGAACCCTGATGAAGCTCAAGACCAAGCCTCATCTAGGTCTGCTACACCTAGGTCTTCTCCAATTCCATCACCTCAACCAGGTCCCTCACCATCAGTTGAAAGATCATCTACACCCGTCCAACAATCTTCATCTCCACAACCACATGTTCCAAGTCCTGAAATGGAGGAGGCACATAATCCCATAACTGTGGAAGATCTCCTTGTCATTGTTCCTCAACTACAAAAGAAGATTGACATATTGGAAAAGACTAATGAGGCACTCAGAAAAGCTTATGTGACTTTGGTGAAGAAAGTAAAGAAAATGGGAGTAGCAATGAAGAAAAAGGGTGTCTCTTTTGAGGAAGATGAAGCTGAAAATTCTTCCAAACAGGGGAGGAATTTGGAGGAAGAACAAGAAAATATTCTTCAAACACCAGTTCAAGAACCACTTGTTCAAGATAATGTCACCACAATTAGTCCAGAGACATTGGAAGTTGCAGAGACTTTGGCTCAATCAATGGGCAAAATCAAACAGGATAGGAAAAGAAGAAGGTTAATTTTGTCTGTTGAGGAAGAAGTTGAAAAGTTTGGGACTATATCTGATGAAAAGTCTGGTGAAAAGTCTGGTGAAAAGAAGTCTGGTGGAAAGTCTGGTAATGAACTTAGTTCTGGTAATGAAGAACAACAATCTGCACTAAGAAAGGGAAAGCAGGTCATGGAAGAAACTTCATTGCCAAAGAAGTCTAAGAGAAAAACAAGAGAAGAACTTGCATCTGAGGCTGAAATTGAGAGGATTAAGGCTCAAGATATTGCTGATGAAGAAAGACAAAAGATGTTAGATGCAGTCTATGCAAGACAGTTAGCTGAAGAATCTGATGATTTTACAAAACTACTTAATGTTGATGATGAAGTGAGAGCAAAGTATGAGGAGCTGCTAACTATTGAAGGTTTAACTGCTGATGAACGAGCCAAACAGTTAGCTGACTTCATTAATGCAAGGAGTAATGATGATACATTGGGTGGATTCTTGGAAAAGTTCAAGCTTCATCAGAAATCTAAGATTCCTAAGAAGATGTCTATGGCAGAAAAGAAGTATGATATGAAGATGTATCTTAAGAATCAAATGCATCTTTCTTTGGATCAGATGAAAAAGAAGTCATATGAAGAAATACAAGTAGCATATCTCAAGGCATTTGAGAGAGATCAAGGTTACAAAGCTACTGATTATGATGATGTGCAGAAATATTGCTTTCAAGGTAGAAAGGCTAAAGAGACTGAACTAGTCATTGAACCTGATAAAGTGATTGATACACAACCTGAGGCTGGTAAGTCAACAGAAGAAGTGCAAGATGAAGTGATTAAGCCTATTGTGTTTCAAAGAAGAAAAGGTTTGGAAAGGAAGAGTAAATCCAAGAAAGTAGTTGTTGAAGAGGAATTAGATGAAGAACCTTCATCTGAAGGAGCCACAATGGGGACTATTGAAAGCACTAAGGAACCTGCTAAGGTTGTCAAGTATCAACTTATCATGACTGGTGGAAGGGCTGCATATCAAATAATAAGGGAAGATAATTCTGACATTGTTTATATGAATTTTGCTGGCATTTTGATTGATGTGAATAGGGAGGATCTTCAAGAACTTTATCAGTTGGTGAATATTAAATATGGAGATCATCCTCCTGAAGATGAGTTTGAAAGAGTCTTCTGGGGAAATTTGAAGGTGATGTTTGAGCCTCCAACTGAGTCTGATATAGTGTGGAAACTTCCTGAAGAACAGAACATTGTCAGCTGGAGATACTTTCATACCTGCAAGGTACATAGTGTGTCATTAAAGAATGCTGATATTTATATGCTTGCAGAGGTGGAATATCCTTTATCATCAAGTGTCTGCAAGGAAATGATGAACAAAAAGTTGTATGCTAGTAAAAAGGATGAAGGATATGAGATGTTATTGGATTTGATTAAGAAGCAGTCTTTGAAGGATGTAGCCTAAGAGTGTTTGAAAGAATTTTCACAAGTTGTTGAGTGAGATTATTGGAACTTCTCACTTGGTGAAGGTGCTTTGCACTAACACATCAAAAGGTTATCAGTCCACCTTGTCTCATCAACACAAGGACTGGCTAATCCTGAGCAAATGGCTAACAGGTAAAGATTGCTCAAATCCGTTTATGGCTGACAATTTGCCAAAAATTGTATGGTACTCAACTCACCATATCTAAGATAAGTGAAGAGTTGGCTAGCCCACAAGGTTATGGCTTGTGGTAAAGGCTGTGGAAAACCATAAATGGTAATCAATTCACCATGATGAGGTGCTTTTCCATCAAAGAATTGACTAGTCCAGAAGCAAACGGCTTTTGGTAAAGACTTAACAAATCCGTTGATAAGCTGATGATTTGCTTAAAATCATATGGTTATCAGTGTACCATGGTCTTACACACCAAAACATTTGGCTACTCCAGTAGTAATGGCTATTGGTAAAGAGACATCAAATCCATTAAATTTCAATGATTCACCTCTCACAGGTGTTAACACACCTGGAAGTGATGAGAATAGCTATGAAACTTAATATGAATTGATGTACATATAGTTATTGTTGCTGCAAAGACCATATCAGAAGAGCTTATCAAGATTCAAGCTGCTAGAAAGGAACAAGACCTAAATACATTTCAAAGTGTTCAAGATTCAATCCTCAGAAGGCTAAATCAGAAGAACTTGAAGTTCATGAAGCATGAAGATCAAGTTAGGGGAGGATTGTTGGGAATTATGATGCATATCAAGAACAGACTACTTAGGTCTGGTAGTTTACTACTTAGGTCTGGTCGTTTACTGAGTTAGGTCTGTTTGTGATTTAGGTCTGGTTATGTAAAGATAAGTCTGGTAGTACATGTTAAGTCTGGTTGACTTATAAAGTCTGGTCTGGTCGTGAAGATAGGAAAGTTTGTTTGAGTTATATTAGGAAAAGATACAATGCGTGTATGTATCTTTATAGAAGATTTGTGTATATCTTCTGTGTCGTCTAGGGTTTCCTTGTGTTATAAAAGGATCCCTAAAGTTTGTTAGAAAACGTGTGTGAGGTGTACGAATTGATAATAGTGAATATCAATATACAAAGTTAGTGATATCCCTGCTTGTGTTCTTAATTGTTCTTGTTAAGATTCCGCATTAACATTAACAATCACTTAGGGTTTCTCACTTAGATTGGTTCGGATTTATCCTAACCATCTACTAGGTATTCAAAACTACTTAGTGATCCATATACAATTTGTGGACCAACATGAATGAACCCTAATTAGGGTTTATATGGATCAATGATTAACCCCTTACCATTTTGTTAATCGATCCCTTGATAATTACTATAGTGAGTAATTACCTCGTTCTTGTACACACGTACTAATACCAAGTGAATAATTATGCAAGTAAATAAACACAAAACAATTTTTGATTAAACAAAATCGACCAAACCCTAAGGTTTGTGTGTGTCGATCGGTTTTAGGAGAAGAGAAAGAAGGAAAAGAGTTTAGGTATTGTGTGTGTAAAGAGTACCCCAAAACCTAGAAATCCCAATTGTATTTATAGGCTTAGGAATCTTGGAGTCCAAGTTAGACAAAGATTGGGTTGAGCCCAACCCTTGCCGATCGGTGGTAAACCCCAAGGGGTGTTCCGGATCCTTCTTGACTTCCCAAAATTTACACAATAAATCTTTCCTTATTTTCGTCTAACGGTCGTTAGTCACTTTTCCGTTAAGTACTAATGGTCGTTATCTCCTTTTGTGTATATATAATAATTAAATATAACAAAATATATAATTATTATTTATTTACTTTTCATACGTAAAGTGTGCAATCCCGAGGTCTCGGGTTCAATACTAGACATGCACGTATTAATATTTATCCATAAAACCAACAGTAACCCCAAGATCATCCAAGATCTTAAGAACCCACATCACTTCACAAGTAGCAGATGCCATTGACCTGTATTCAGCCTCAACTGAAGACTTGGACAATGTATTCTGCTTCTTGCTTTTCCAAGAAACAATATTACCATTCACAAACACACAATAACCAAACACAGATCTCCTAGTGACTGGACATTTAGCCCAATCAGCATTAGAATATGCCACAACATCAAACTTCCCATTATTCTTCTTAAAACTTAAACCATTACCAGGTGCAAGTTTAAGATACTTTAATACACTTAAACCAACGTCAAAGTGAGACTGTAAAGGAGCATGCATATACTGACTCAAACAATGAATAGCATAAGCTATATCTGGTCTAGTCATAGTAAGATATATAAGTTTTCCTACAAGCTTCTGATAACTAGTTATATTTTTCAATAACCTATCATCATCAGATTCCTTATGATTCAAAACTATATTCTCAGGTAAAGGAATCATAACAGGTCTACATGCCAACAGACCATATTCATGAAGCAACTCTAAACAATACTTTCTTTGATTCAAACATAACCCATCTTTAGTTTTTAAAACCTCAATACCCAAGAAAAACTTTAATTCTCCAAGATCTTTTATCTTGAATTTATTATTCAAAAACCTTTTAAAACTCTCAATCTCTTCCAAACTATTCCCAGTAATGACCATATCATCAACATAAACTAATAGAACCAACACTGTATTACCCTTTTTCTTAATAAAAAGAGAATGATCATTTTGAGATTGTTTAAAACCTGCTTCAAACAAAGCTTCTGACAGCTTGTGATTCCACTGTCTAGGAGCTTGTTTCAAGCCATACAAAGATTTTTTCAGTTTACACACTTTAGTACTACCTTCTTTATGATAATCTGGGGGAGGAATCATATACACATCCTTACTCAAGTCCCCATAAAGAAAGGCATTATTAACATCTAACTGAAATAATTTCCAGTCATTCTGAACTGCAAGACTTATAAGACACCTAACAGTACTCATTTTCACAACAAGACTAAAAGTCTCATCATAGTCTAAACCCTCTTTTTGAGTATGACCTTTAACTACAAGCCTTGCCTTGTATCTATCAATTTCACCATTAGCTTTATACTTTATTTTAAAAACCCATTTTGACCCAATAGGTGTTCTTCCAAAATGAAGTTCAACCTCAACCCAAGTATCATTTTCATGTAAAGCATGCATCTCTTCATTCATAGCATTAATCCAATTTATATCTTTTGAAGCTTCATCAAATGAAGAAGGTTCATAAGATTTGTTCAAATTAGAGACAAAACAACAATTCTCAGAACTGAGCACAGAATGATTAGCATACTTGCCTAAACCATACCTAACCTTACCATCTAACACAAATTCATTCAACTTAGCAGGTAATCTTGAAGATCTAGATGATCTCCTACATGTACCTTCCTCTATATGAGTTTGAAAAAGACTTTGGAACCTAGGCACATCTGAACTGGTATCACTGTTTCCCTCAGAATTTATATTATCATCTAAAGGAGTTGTAGACCTACTCAACTCAGGTTGCTGTGAACTTGCAGGTTGTTGTATCTGCTCAGGAATAGCAGCCTGCTCTATGTTCACAACCTTACCAGGTTGAGATGGACTACCATCTCTACCAACAAGTGTACCTTCCCTACCATTAATATTATTCTCATCATTGGGAATGGGGCAAGGAGTTTTGGTTTTAGACTCAGATTCAAAACAATCAAAAAAGTTTAAGTGTGTCACCTCTGACACTGACTCAGAAACAATGTTTTGACTCATTCTAAGAGGAAAAATGGTTTCATAAAACTTTACATCCCTTGAGTAGCAAAACACTTATCAGACTCTTTAAAGAGAGCAGCAAAACACAAACACCCAAAACTCCTTAGATGAGACAAACTAGGTTCCCTACCATAAACAAGAGAAAAATGAGATTTTCCATTTAAGACAGAGGAAGGCAACCTGTTAATCAAATAAGTAGCAGTTAAGACACATTCAGACCAAAACACAAGAGGAATCCCCCCTGAAACATAAGACTTCTAGCTACATTAAGCAGATGTATATGTTTCCTTTCAGCTATACCATTATGTTGTGGTGTATATGCACAACTAGTTTGATGTATTATTCCCATGGAACTCATAAAATCATTCATTTTGTTATTAACAAACTATGTACCATTATCAGACCTAACAATTTTTATCTTTTTCTCAAATTGAGTCAAAACCATGTTGTAAAAAGAAAGAAACATGTCAAAAACCTCATCTTTTCTTTTTAACATATACACCCAAACAGACCTACTGAAATCATCCACAATAGTCAGGAAATACCTATACCCTTCTCTGCTAACCACTTTATAAGGACCCCAAACATCTAAATGAATGAGTTCCCCAAAAACATATGTTTTATGTTCACTAATAGGAAAAGGATCCCTAGTTTGTTTTGCCTTATGGCAAACCTCACAGGGACCATCAAGATCAACATTATTCAAGTTTAAAGATCCTTTTAGAAGTTTTAAACCTGGTTAGCAGGATGACCCAACCTATTATGCCAAACTTCCTTAGAAACAAAACAACTAATAAACTCACTCTTAACAACACAAGCAGACACATCAGCAGACTTATCAAACAGGTAAAGACCACCATACTGACTACCAGTCCCAGCACACTCTGCTGTTTCAAATCCTGAATATAACATTTAGTTTCATCAAAGCCAATTCTTAACTTGCTATCCTTGATCATTTTATTAACAGACATCAAACTCACACAGTAATCAGGAACAACAAGAACATCAAACAACACCACATTACTATTAAGTCTCAAGTTACCAACATGTGTTATTTTAGCTAATGTCCCATTAGGATGCCCAACTGTGAGTTTTAAATTAGTTATATCAATCAAGTTAAACATGTTTAAAACACTATTAGTTAAATGTTGATTGGCCCCAGAGTCAATTATCCAACCACGATGATAACTGATTCCATTAAGTTTCAGGTTAGCACAAAAGAACTGGTAAAAATGCTGATTAAAAAACACACTTCCATTGAAAAAAGAACAAGAACCACTACCTGCCATGTTAGCCTGAGCAGATGGACCAGGTTTCTCATTAACTTCATAACCTGCTCATTACTAAAAGACAAATTGCCAACAACAGTTTTACCACCATTATTCACACCAGAGATTCCTTTAAAATCATTGGTTTTGTTAAAACTAGTTGCAGGTTTAAGATTAGGATTCCTTTTAAAACCAGGAGGATACCCAATGATTTCAAAACACCTCTCAATAGTATGACCTTTCAACCCATAATGAGAACACAACAAACTATCATAATTTCCACTGTTATTAACCCCAATATTGTTACTACTTGTGTTTCTTTTTCAATTAGTATTTTTATTATCAAAAGTCCTAGAAACAAAAGCAGACACCTGAGCCTTCTCAGTTTTCACAAATGTGGTAGGAATCCCTCTATGGGATTATTCCCTAGACACAATAACAAAGGCATCTTTGACTTCAGGAAGGGCTTCCCTAGTCTAAAGACTGCTCCTTATGGGTTGATAGATGTCATCAAGTCCCATAAGAAATTGCATCAATTTTAACAATTTACCATGATCAATAAGTTATTGTCTAGCCTCACAAGTACAATCAGGCAACTTAGTAAGAATATCAAATTCTCTCCACATAGAATTCAACTTATGATAATATTCAGACACAGGTAAGCCACCTTATTTAAAACTGTTAATCTTTTGAAGCAAGTTAAACACAACAGAACCATCAATCCTATCATAAGTATCTTTTAAATCTTTCTGCACAACAGATGCATTATCAGAAAACACATGACCAAGATACACATCTTGGGACAAAGAAGTCAATATCCAATTTAAAACCACTGCATTACACCTGTCCCATTGGGCTTCCAATAAGGGACTAGCAGCATAAGAACTTCTAACACAAGAACTATCAAGAAACCCCATTTTATTCTTAATCTGTATAGCTAATTTTATTGCACTAGCCCAGATCCTATAGTTCTCAACACCAGTCAACTTAACAGTAACAATAGAAGTACAACTAGAGTCATTAGCATGTAGATGCAAAGGATTACTCTGATCCAAACTACTTATCATAATAGCCATACTGATCAACAAGACAAAGAACAAACTAAACAGAATAATCAACAAACAAACAAACCTACAACTCAAGATAACAAACAAACCAACCAAACTAGACAGATAAACAAACCAACACCAATAAGCAACAATAAAACAGATAGAAACCAGATAAAAACTAAACCAGACAAACCAAGAAACAAACAAAAAACAGATGCTACTCAAGAAATTAAAACAATAGCAATGCAACTCACACCCAAGATCAACTTGGACCAAGCCTAGTGAACTGGGGTTGGCCAGAGCAGGTATTCGTACCACTTAGGGTGGCAGATCAAGGTGTTAACCAACCCGTTTGCACCCACTAGACTCAAACCCAGTTATCTTAAAAGAGAAAATTATCACTTACAGTGCTAATAAAGAATTGCAGCGGAAAAAACAACTTATTATTCTAGATTCACTTAGTCTAGAACAACCAATTCAAGAACAAACCCAGAAATCCACAGTTCCATCAGATCTCCAACGAAACCCCCAAATTCAAGAATAGGGTTTCAAGATACCCAATCAAGAAACTACCAATTAACACTGATTCCAACAACGAATCAACTCTAATTACTCAGAATCGAACCAGAAACAAAAACCCCCAAAATCTAGGTTTTCAAGAAAAAACCCTAAATCTTAATTGAAGCCTAAAAACTACAATTAAACCTTCAATCAAAAAGATTCAACCACAAGATCGTTGAATCAAACCACCACTACACCAAAACCAATCAAGAAACCAAGAACCCAATATAACCGTTAGATCAGAACCTAGAGCTCTGATACAATGTTAAAATGGTACCAAAACAATCAAGATAATCACCCAACCAACCACCTCTTGGTGATACTTTTATTTATAACAATATACACAGTAGACTTGTCCTCAACTGAGTGCAAGCCAGGTACAAATACAAAGAAAAAGATGATTGTCCTCCTATAGAGTGCAATCATATACAAGACTCACACACTAAAACCACAAACCTAAACCAAACTCAGAGATCAAGAAGATCTTCCATAAACCACTAAACATACTACAAAACTAAACCAAACTATAACCAAACTGTGAGAGAAACCCAGGAATCTTGAGAGCAATCGTATTGATGTAAACTTTGAGAGAGCGTCAATAATGAGAGTATATATACACCAATGTTACAATCTAGTCCCTGCACAAACAAACACTTACAAACCAGACCAAAGTAAGCAATAGTGAAATTATAACTAATAAATGTTACCAAATGAACCTTTGAGTTTCATAAGTTTGTCTAAGGAGTGAATACTTTCAATAGGATTGATGATTACAGTTATACTAAAATAGAGCGAAAAAGTTTGTGCCGACACACTTAATATGTATGTTTATTAGCTTGTGATCAAAATTTACTATCAGGGACAATTGCTCAAAATTTACGTAGTCATTAAAGTATTACTCCGTATACTTTAAACAAGATTATTGTTCTTTTTTACCAAAAAAAGGTTAACATCTTTTCAAAAAGAGTCAATATTGACTATGAAAGCATTTACCTTAAGTCGATATTAAGATCTCTGTGTGATATTGTGAGACTGAATATCAATTTCTATTTTCTATACGGGACTCGATATTCTACTAGAACCCCTCTCTTAGTGTTATTTTGTGTCAGGATGAAAAAAATATGTTCAAGCCCCGTTTGGTCTTAGGAGTAGTTTCAATGCTAGCGACAAGGAATAGAAATACAAAATCTCAAACATTACGTCTGTTGGAATTAAATAATCATGACGTCATATATTTAACATAATATCACATAAGCACGCAACGGAAGACTTGAATCAATACTTGTAATTAATTAACCAAAAGTAAATAGTAAATGTACCTTGCAAGCAATCCAAGAAAATTAAACGAATCAAGAAACACAAACCCTAAAATTAGGGTTTAGTAAAATTGACCAACTCCTAGGTCGATTAGGGTTTACTTCAAAAATCCAATTGGGATTTTTAGTAGGTCTTGTACACACGTATTTGTAGCGATTCAATGTGAATGCTAGTTTCTTGATCACAATAACAAACCAAACACTTTTGTTTGATCAAAGCAAATCAAATCCCTTAGGGATTAGGGTATACGATCGGCCAAGACAACGAGAGGGAGAAGAAGAGAAGTTTGGCTTGCTATGGAGCTCAAGGATTAACCAACTAATGATACAAGGGGATGTATTTATAGTGTGGTAAACTTGGTGTCCAAGTTTGAGTAGGATACCCCTATGGGGATCCCTAGTCGGCCAAATACAAGCCCAAGAGGGGTCTAGAACCTTCTCTTGGCTTGTTTTCACTTCTAATCCTTCCATCTTTTATTTAATGACCGTTAGACCTTTTACCATTTAGACGTTTATTGTGAAATAATAACTAAAACATAACATTTATATTAATTATTAAACATTGAATCTCATACGCAATGTGTGCAATCCCATAGTCTCGTGTTCGAATCCGGTCATACGTATATTAAATATAGTCCGTAAACTAATAGCTCCTACTTGGACATATCGTAATATAGGTAATGACATTGGTTAGCGTCTAGCAACACCCTAGAACGACCCTGAGTGTGGTTTCCTGGAAAAACCTTTTAATGATTCATCATTATACTTATCCTTTTGTTACTAATACCACGTTAAATATGGATATGAATCTTAGTCATTCCATTTATTTAACTATTCTTTTTTTCGTCATATTCTGATTGAATAACATTACTTAATCATCTGAACACATTCCAGATTGATCTTGGGTATGGCCATACAAACATCATGTCAACCCTACGAGGGGCCTAGCATTATTATACTTCAAAACAAATTTGAATGAACAAATTCTCTCTTGACTACAAGCAAAACTCGTGAATTTCACAACACTTCTGAAAATAGCCCTTATTACTACCAGTTACGAATAGCGTTAGACTATTTTACAGAAATGGGCTACACCTATGACAGTTTCCTGGTATCTCAAGTCAGAGGATAAATACACATGATTTACTTGATGACAAAGATCCATAAAGTATAATCATGTAGTTGGGATAAGTCCTATAATCAATCTTTTGAATATCATGTGAGTTTGGCATGACCACCCATCAATATACATAAGTATATTCTACCAAACCTCATATTTGTCTTAATTCAATCATATTCCCATATGATTGATCGACAATGGACTATTCGGAATAACATCAGTTATTCATGGATTTAAACATGCAAGTATATGATACAATATATTATAAATGAAAACAAACATACCAAGTACTTTAATTCATTAAAATAATAATTGTTTATTACAATCCTTTATCCAAATACTAACCAACAGATCTACATGAAACTACTAGTTAAACGAAGTCCCATGCTCTCAGCATGTTGAGTAAGCTTTACCTTAGGTAAATCCTTCGTGAAGGGGTCAGCTAAATTGTCATCTGTTTGAGTAGATTGATTTCACCTATTTCGACTTGTTGTCGAACATGGTGATATCGTCGAGGAAAATGTCTGGCGCCCTTCATGACTCCAGGTTCATTGGAGAATGTAATTGCTCTAAAATTGTCACAATACAATTTCATAGGTCCATCATTTGAAGGCATAACTCTGAGCCCTGAAATGAACTTCCTAATCCAAACAGCTTTCATCGCAGCTTCTGAAGCAACTATGTACTCAGCTTCTGTTGTATACATCACAATAGTACTCTGCTTTGTGCTCTTCCAGTACTGCCCCTCCATTAACTACAAAGACATATCTTGTCTGAGACTTTGTATCATCTTTATCAGTTTTCCAGAACACATCGCAAAAACCTGTAACATCAAGCTCTGCCTCTGGAATTCCACCATACACTAGAAACATATCTCTAGTGGCCCTTAAGTAGTACTTGAGAATGTTCTTAACAGCAGTCCAGTAAAGATCACCTAGATTCTGTTGATATCGATTGGTGATATTTTGTGCAAATGCCACATCTGGCCTTGTGCATCTTACTGCATACATGATAGATCCTACAGCAAAAGCATAAGGAACTTTCTTTATGTGTGCCACCTCTTCAGGTGTTGAAGCACATACTTTGCTACTTAAGCCATGGTTCTCTTGCATTGGCAGATATCCCTTTTTGGAATCTTGCATCCTGAATCTCTTCAAGATTTTATCAATGTAAACACTCTGACTTAATCCAATCAACCGCCTAGATCTATCTCTGTAGATCTTGATTCCAAGGATGTATGTTGCTTCTCCTAAATCCTTCATAGAAAAACATCTTCCAAGATAGGACTTAACCTCTTGTAAACTTGGAATGTGTTTTTCCATAATCAATATGTCATCGACATACAGGATAAGGAAAGTAACATTACTCCCACTAGCCTTATGGTATAAACATGGCTCATCAAGATTCTGAGTGAAACCAAACTTCTTGATTTCCTCGTTAAATCTCTTATTCCATTGTCTTGATGCCTGCTTCAATCCATAAATGGATCTTTGAAGTTTGCATACACGTTTTGGAAATTGTGGATTCACAAACCCCTCAGGCTGCGCTATATAGATATCTTCATCTAGGCAACCATTCAAGAAGGCGGTTTTGACATCCATTTGCCAAATCTCATGGTCATAGTATGACACTATGGCTATAAGAATCCTAATAGCATGTCTGCTACAGGAGAAAAGGTCTCCTCGTAGTCAACCCCGTAGGTTTGAGTAAAACATTTAGCTACTAAACGAGCCTTATAGGTGTGTACTTTGCCATCCATGTCAGTCTTATTCTTGAAAATCCACTTACTTCCAACAATTTTAGCGTTAGGAGGAAGGTCTACTTCAACCCAAACATCAGTATCTTTCATGGATTGCATCTCCCTATTCATTGCTACTTTCCATTTGTCCTTTTCAGGATCAGCCATGGCAGCCTTATAGTTAGCGGGTTCTCCAAGATCCCCTAAGCTATATTTCTCAATCTTTATGTTAAGACATAGATGTTCAGGAGCACGTATAGTCCTTTCAGACCTATGAATGGCAGTAACTTCAGGTGGAGGTACAAGACTTTCAGGCCCCACTTGAAATTGGCTAGTGTTTTCCGAAAGTGATGTATCTTCTTGGTCATCTTCCAGATCATAAACTCTCCCACTGAATTATTGAGATATGAGATTCCTTTCAAGGAAATCTCCATACCTAGCCACAATGACTTTGTTTTCAGGTGGGAAATAAAAATAGTAACCCATCGTTTCCTTTGGGTATCCTATGAAGATACACTTAACAGATCTATGTTGGAGTTTATTAGCTGAGTCACGTTTAACAAACGCCTCACAACCCCAGACCCTTAAGTAAGACAAGTTAGGAGCTTTTCGATAGCATATCTCGTATGGCGTCTTATCAACCTTCTTGGTTGGAACCATATTTAGAATGCGAACAGCTATTTCTAAAGCATAATCCCAAAAGGATAAGGAAAGAGTTGTGAGATTAAACATTGATCGTACCATATCTAGCAATGTACGATTTCTTCTCTCAGATACACCATTTTGTTGTGGTGTATATGGAGATGTGAGCTGCTGGATAATTCCACACTCTTTAAGATAATCTTTAAACTCTTGGCTAATGTATTCACCACCTCTATCGGATCGAAGAGCCTTAATCTTCTTTCCAAGTTGCAATTCTACTTCATTCTTGAAAACCTTAAATGTTTCAAACACTTCATATTTATGTTTAAGTAAATAAACATAACCATAAGAACTGAAATCATCTGTAAAGGTTAAGAAGTAGCTAGCACCCTTCTTTGACAAATGTTTAAGTGGTCCACATACGTCTATATGTATCAATCCAAGTAGATCTGAAGCCCTTTCTGTTTGATGCGAAAAAGGTTTCCTTGTCATCTCCCCAAATATGCAAGATTCACACTTATCAAATGATTCATCAATTATATGTTGCAAAAGCCCATCGTGTTGTAGCTTTTCCATGCGTTTCTTACCTATGTGAGCAAGTCGAAAATGCCAAAGATATGTAGAATCCAAGTCAGACTTGATTATCTTATTATTGATGCTAAAGATAGAATTATTAGTATCATTCACAATACCACGCATATCAATTTCAAACACACCATTCACAAGAATTGCATTAAAGTAAAAAAAATATTATTTAAAGAAACAGAAATCCCATAACTAGTAAATGTGTGAACAAAACCAATATATTTTAACAAGGAAACTGACACAACACCTCTAATTATAGAAGGTGCGTAATGACAATTGTTTAAAACTAGTACTAAGCCCAAAGGCAAAACTAAATCAAACGTTCCTATGGCTTCAAGAGCTGCATGTACTCCATTTCGTATGTACAGGTATCGCTCCCCATAGGCCAGCTTCCTTGCTCCTCTAAGTCCCTGTAATGTGTTACAAATATGAATACCACATCAAGTGTCATACACCCAGGAAATTATTTTATGAGGAAAAGCAAATAATTCTATCATGAAGATACCCGAAGTGCTGGCGACCTGCCCAGCATTCTTGATCTTCTTCACTCGTAATTCTTCAAGGAAGAGAGGACAGTTCCTCTTCCAATGTCCTACCTCGTTGCAGTGGTGGCAAGCCATATCCTTTCCAGGATGATCTTTCTTCTTGGGAGGGTTCTTCTTGGGCATTGGTTGATAAGCGATAACCTGATTACCCTTTCTTTGCCTTTACCCTTTCCCTTGTTCGCTTGCGGCTTTGGCTTATGAATCCAACCACCTTGTATTGCTAGTACCTAAGGTGTAGCAGCCTTTTTCGGTAAACCCTTATCATAGTCAATTAGCATTGCATGCAACTCACCAATTGTCTTCCTCGTGCAATGCATATTATAATTGCGCAAAAATCTAGCAAATTCCTTGTTAAGGGATTTGTTGACTAGGCCAACACAAATATCTTGCGGAAGATGGTAGTTGAGACGTTCAATTTGATCAATGTAACCTTTCATCTCAAGTACATGAGTACTCACAGATTTACCGTCCTCCATTTTGCAGCCGTGTAGAGAATCTAGAAGATCATAAAGTTCTACACCTGTCTTTTTCTCAAACATAGATTTGAGCTCAGTAAGCATATTTTGGGGAGAATGATGCTCAAATTGCTTATGCAAAGTGGGAACCATACTGCCCAGTATAAGACATGCGACCTCATACGTCTTCTATAAACCAACCACCAATATTCTTATTGCTGACGTCATCAATCTATTTACTCCATCCTTAGCAGGTCTATTATTAGGTGCTGACGTCATCAATCTATTTACTCCATCCTTAGCAGTTCTATTATCAGGTGCTCACTAAGTGTTTGATGTAATGCCTTAAAGAAAAACCTATCAAAGAGTATTAGATTGTTGGTTTGTTAGTCGTTTATGATAGCTAATGCTACGGGAGTGGATGATATTGGCTCTTTATTGAGCTCGTTTAACGAAACAATCAAGGAGATGGAAGGAATGAATGTGTCTACTAAAGAACCTGTTGAATTGGATCGTGGATACACTATGAAACGAGTGCTGTACGTGAATGCAGTTCAAACATAAACGCCAAAAACCAAATTTAACTTTCGACAACTTGAGATTCAAGATTGTGTGGAGGGTGCTGATTTGACCATTCCACGGTCTTCAGTTGCTGAGGTAAATGTGAGGCTTGCAAACTCACTGTATGGGTACTTCATAGGTAAGCGACTTGCATTCCCAATTGTTGAACACTATGTTTGGACTGCATGGGCAAAGTTTGGTATACAGAAAGCAATGATGAACACAAAGGGTTTCTTCTTTTTCAAATTTGCTACCAGAAAAGGAATGGAGGATGTCCTAGAAGCTGGTCCTTGGATTATTAGAAATACACCTATCATTCTGAAGGAGTGGACTACTAGTATGACGTTAATGAAAAAAGATCTCACAAAGGTACCGGTGTGGATTAAATTACACAATGTCCCAATGGGGGCGTTCACTGCTGATGGGTTAAGCTTAATAACCTTGAAAATTGGGACACCAAAAATGCTTGACACGTACACGACCACTATGTGTGAGGAATCATGGGGGCGGAACAGTTATGCTCATGCTATGATCGATATTAGCACTGAAAAGGAGCTAATTAGTAGTCTTGTGGTAGTTGTACCCACATTAGAGAAAATGGGATATACGAAAGAAACTGTTCGAGTTGAGTACGAATGGAGACCACCTAGGTGCACGATGTGTAATATCTTTGGTCACACCATTGATAACTGTCCCAAACATGTCGTGGTTGAACCACATGCTCTTGCTACTGATCCTGATGAGGGCTTTCAACAGGTAGGAAAAAAACGGGGTAAAGGGAAATCAAGTGGAAGTGGAAATGATAGCTCGAAGGATGTGGGGGGTGTTGTGTTAAACAAACCAAAGCCTAGATTTTTCTACCGCCTAAAGAGTAATAAACCAGACCCTAATGGTGCGTCTACTTCTAAGAATGAGCGAGGTTTCAACTTCAAACAATGTAAATGCAGGACCTTAGATCAATAAACTTTATCAAACAATATTGATGTACGTATGGTGACTTGAGAGAAGTATGTATGTGTCGAGCTAGAGAGAGAGAGATAGAATATGAACTTTTATTAAAGCAAAACATACACTTACACACTCAAGCATACATACAAATGACTAGGTATGTGCCTTTTATACATAGACTCATGTGCCTCATGGGCTTTAAGATGGGCTTGGTAATGGACTTGGTTTACACGGACTTAAAGAAGGCTTACATTTAACTTATGGAATATTAGATTAACCAAGTCCATAGCCCATTTAACTTAAACTATTATAACATCTATGGCACATTGCAAAGTTCCTATTGAGTGAATGACCATCACTTCTACTTTAATGCTAACAGTAAAGAAAACCAACGAACTCAAAACGCATAATTCTTTTGCAACTCTTTCTGGTACTCATGTCATGGATGATGATGGGAGTGATGATGAGGTTAAAAATGTATATGATGAAACAGCTACGTTCATGAAACCAAATAATGTGAAAGAATCAGAGGGGGCAAGCACTCCCGTTCAAGAAGGTCTTAATGGTTAGTGTTGCTTCTTGGAACATACTGTTGGATTTAGTGTCCAAGTTCATAACTAATTGGTAAGACTATCGTCAAAACTAGAGTCCTTTTTGGGTCGCCCTCAGTAAACCGTTAAGAGAAATAATAAAGGAGAGATAATATTAATTAGAATTAATATTACATGTATAATTAATTGGTTTGTTATTATCAAAGTTGGTAATTTAATTGGAAGCTAATTATAAAGAAGCTTGGGACAAATTTGGGTGAATCCCACATCGCCCCAAAGAGTAAACCCATCCCCCTTCCTTTCCTTATAAATAGAAGGGGCATGTCAAGGCTTCAATTGCTCATTCCTCTCTTCCTTATTTCCTACTCCTTGTAAGAGTCTTTCGTGTATCGGGACCTTAGGAGTTCGAATAGTATTTCTCTTTGGTTCGTGGGTGTGAGCTATTAGAGGTACTCTCGTTTGGGTACTCGCCTCCAAGTTCGACCAAGGTGGTCCGCGTGTGAGAAATTCGATTTTCTCAAAGGTTAGTAATTTTCTTATTTCTTATTTATTTAATTATTTCTTTTAAGTTGCTTTTAGTTAATTGGGTTTAGATCCTTTAGGGTTTAGTTCCCTTCTTGCTCTAGATTAATTATTATTTCCGCTGCGTATTAATCTAGTTAGGGAATAGAAAACCTAACAGTGGCATCAGAGACAGGTTTAGCCTAATTCTATTAGCACTTAAAAAGTAAATTGTTAACATGTGATAAGTGTAAATAATAATTGTATATTATATTATTGTCTTATGATCATTGAATGTTAATATGAATTTACATTTTGAACCTTATATTTTAAAATGTTTAAAATAGAACCCAAAAGTTTAAAATGTTTAAATGAAACCTTATATATAATTGTTATATTATATGTATCACTAAAGCTAAATACGTCGTTAGTCAATTGGTAGACCGGCTCACCCATAGTGAACAAACTATAAGAGAGGTATAAGGCGGGTCGCTGACCTGCTTCTCTACTTCTTTGTGCGTTCAATGGAGCTACCGAGAACTTTTGATAGGATGATGTCTATATATTAAAAGTGTTAATATAGAAGTACTAAAACAAAATTCCCGTTTTAGATATATAGAAAATATGAATAGTATGCTAACCCATGAAAACCGCACATCTATCATATGGGCTATTAATGGAGCGTGTGTGGTTTACCGGCACATTAATAAGAGAACATAAGTGAAAGGTGATATGGGTCTCGCGGTTCTCGGGCTGACTCGAGTCGGGTACCACGCGGGTTTTGCATGGTTAATTTCACCATCTTATTCATGATCCTCGGCAACCCAGTCATGAATAGTAAATGAGCATATCCGAGATTAACATGCCATTGATCAGAATCAATGAATCTCAAAAGAACTAGGAATTTCATAGAGAATGAAATTGACAAAGACACTGTCTACCTAAAATAAATTCGTGATGTGATTACGGCAAACCTCTTCACAAACGAATCGAAAATATGGATCCTAGCCTTAATATAAAATTGTGTAATTGATTAAGGAATATTCATGCTAAACTAAAACTGTTTTTATCTTATAGATGTCTACAGAAAATGGTGTCAATCCTCCCGTTCCTAATCCCACACATAACTCGAACTTCTCATTACTCTCAGTTCTTGGGAGGGAAAGACTCACCGGTCCTAACTATATGGACTGGATGCGAAACCTTAGGTTCACCCTAAGGTACGAGAACAAAGAGTATGTTCTCGATGAGCAAATTCCAAAAATCGATGATGATTCAACCCAAGAAGAGATTGAAGCTCACCGAAAGCACTATGATGATGCTAACAAAGTTTCATGCATCATGGCATCTTCCATGAGCCCTGAACTGCAAAAGACTTTTGAGAACACTTGGGCTTATGAAATGAACCAACAGCTCAAAGAAATGTTTCAGGCAAAGGCAAGCAAGGAACGCTTTGATGTTGTTAAATCCCTCATGGCTTGCAAACCGAAACCTGGAGCCTCTATTTGTGCTTTTGTCTTAGAGATGAAAGGGTACTTTGACAGATTGGAATCTCTGAACATGGTATTCGATACTGAGCTTTCTATCAACATAATCCTATCTGGTCTGCCAGCTGATTACAATCAGTTTGTGCTCTCGTATCAAATGAACGGGAAAGATACCTCAATAATGGAACTCCATAGCTTGTTGCAAACCGCTGAACAAGGGATCAAGAAGATTGATGTGCCCTCTACTTCAGCGGCTCCTGTGTTGACTGTAGGTCATAATGCAAAGAAAAGAAAGACTTCTCATTCCAAATGGAAAGGAAAGGCCACAAAAGGAAAGTCCGTTAATGGGTCTAAGAGAAAGGCTGAATCTGAGATTTCACCAATAAGTGATCCAAAGGAAGCAGTATGCTTCTACTGCAACACAAAGGGACATTGGAAGCGTAGCTGCCCAAAATATCTGAAGGACCTCAAAGACGGAAAGGTCGAAAAGGGTAGTCACTCAGGTATGTTTATGATCGAACTCAACAATACTACAACTTCTGATTCATGGGTCTAGGATACAGGGTGTGGTACTCACATTTGCACTGTATTGCAGGGTCTAAAGTAAAGTAGGAAGTTGAAGCATGGAGAGCTCAACTTAGTCATGGGAAACAGGAAAATCACACCTGTGACGAAGATTGGAAAGTACGAGCTCATGCTGAAGTCTGGAGTTAGGATAAATTTAAATAATTTCTGTTATTCGTCAGAAATGACAAGAAACATAATTTCATTTCATTCTTTGTTTAAAGATGGTTATCAATTTTCATTTGACAATAAGAATGGAGATATTTTGGTTTATTCAAATGATTGTTTTATATTTAAAGCTTCTCCTTGCAAAGGCATATATGAAACTGTTGAATGTATTAGTGATAATGGCAATGTGATTTTAAATGTTGGTTCGTCTAATGAGCTTGATAAATCAAAATTGTAGCATTCTCGTCTTGGGCACATAAACAAGAAACGCATCGCCCAACTCCAAAAGGATGGAGTGTTGGAATCATTTGATTTCAAATCGGATGATGTATGCGAGTCTTGCTTATTGGGAAAGATGACTAAATTATCATTCACAGGTACATGTGAAAGAGGTGAAGGATTATTGGACTTAGTACACACGGATGTGTGTGGACCATTCTGATCAGCCACAAAAGATGGAAACCGCTACTACGTTACATTTACTGATGATTTCAGTAGATATGGATATGTTTATCTGATTAAACATAATTCGGATACTTTTGAAGTATTCAAAAGGTATCAAAACAAAGTAGAGAACCAACTGGGCAGAAAGATAAAGGTACTCCGATCCGACAGGGGAGGAGAATACCTTAGTATTGAGTTTTCGATCATCTTAGAAACTGTGGTATAGTTTCACAATTAACTCCTCCTAGAACACCACAACTAAATGGTGTTGCTGAGAGGAGAAATAGAACCTTGTTAGACATGGTTCGATCTATGATGTGTCGAGCAACACTTCCAATAAGCTTCTGGGGTTACGCATTAGAAACAGCCGCCCATATCTTAAATCTTGTACCCACTAAGAAGGTTTCGAAGACACCTTTTGAGATGTGGAAGGGAAAACGTCCTTCCCTTGGGCACATCAAAATTTGGGGTTGTGAGGTTTTCGTTAGACGAGAAACTCAAGACAAACTAGAAACCAGATCTGAAAAGTGTATTTTCGTCGGTTATCCGAAAGAGTCATTTGGATATTTGTTTTACAGACCCAAGGATAATGTGGTGTTTGTAGCTCGAAGGGGAACATTCCTCGAGAGAGAAATGGTATCCAAAGAGAACAGTGGGAGTAAAATAGACCTTGAGGAAATTCAAGATTCTGCCGATGAAGAACCTATAGTAAACATTGACACTCAACAAGAGGTGATGACACCTGTTGAACCTGATGATATATCCTTACCCATTCGTAGAACAAGTAGTAGAGTAAGCAAGGCTTCTCAGGATCCTCAATTCTATTACGGTTTCCATATTGAAGAGGACAAGATTAGTGATAGTACACTAATTGATTTGAATGAGCCTGATAACTACAAGGAAGCGATGGTAAGCCCTGAGGCTGCTAAGTGCAAGGAAGCAATGAAAAGCGAGATTCAATCTATGTATGACAACCAAGTTTGGAATTTGGTTGACACTACACCTGGTCTTAAGAAGATGGGATGTAAGTGGATCTTCAAAAAGAAGACAGACATGGATGGGAAAGTACACACTTATAAAGCTAGGTTGGTTGCGAAGGGTTATACTCAAACCCACGGGATTGATTATGAGGAAACCTTCTCACCAGTAGCTAAAATAAAGTCATTTAGGATAATGCTTGCCATAGCAGCGTTTCATGATTATGAAATATGGCAGATGGATGTCAAGACCGCTTTCCTTAACGGAAAACTAACAAAGGATGTGTTTATGGCACAACCAGAAGGTTTTGAAAATGCAAAGTATCCAAAAAGAGTGTGTAAGCTCCAAAAGGCCATTTATGGACTTAAACAGGCTTCTCGTAGCTGGAATCTATGCTTCCATGAGAAAGTCACACAGTTTGGATTTTCTAGAAGTGAAGATAAGTCATGTATATATATCAAAATCAGTGGGAGTGTTATAGTCTTCCTGGTATTATATGTGGATGATATACTACTCATAGGAAACGATATCCCAACGTTACAAAGTGTAAAAGAATGGTTGGGGAAATGTTTCGCTATGAAAGATTTGGGAGATGCAACATTTGTTCTTGGTATAAAGATTTATAGAGATAGGACAAGACGTCTTATAGGACTTAGTCAGGACACGTACTTAGATAAAATTTTGAAAAGATTCAAAATGGAGAATTCTAAGAAAGGGAATCTACCCTTACATCATGGCATAAAGATTAGTAAGGATCTATGTCCGAAAACTGATGAAGAACTGGACAGAAAGATTAGTAAGGATCTATGTCCGAAAACCAATGTATGCCATGACGTGTACAAGGCCTGATGTCTCCTTTGCTTTGAGCATGGTAAGTCGACATCAGCAGAATCCTGGTGAAGGTCATTGGACAGCTGTAAAGAACATTCTTAAGTATCTAAGAAATACTAAAGACAGGTTCTTAGTTTATGGTGGAGAAGAAGAACTCAGAGTGACTGGTTATAGTGATGCAAGTTTCCAAACAGATAAAGATGATAGTCGTTCACAGTCTGGTTGGGTATTTTTGCTAAATGGGGGAGCGGTGACGTGGAAAAGTTCAAAGCAAGATACTGTGGCAGACTCCACATGCGAGTCCGAGTATATTGCAGCTTGTGAGGCTTCTAAGGAAGCTATCTGGATGAGGAATTTCATTGGAGATCTTGGAGTTGTTCCAACAGTACAAGACCCGATTGAAATATTATGTGATAATGAGAGTGCAGTCGCCTTGACTAAAGAACCCAAGGATCACGGAAAGTCAAAGCACATTGAAAGAAAATACCATTTTGTTCGAAGCAAAGTAGAAGAAGGACACGTGATTGTGAAGCACATACGATCAGAGGATAATCCAGCTGATCCATTCACAAAGGCATTGGCTAAGTCCAGATACGATGAACATGCTTGGAGCATTGGATTGAAAGATAATATAAAGTTTTAGTTGTTAGTTTGAATTTGAAACATTGTAAACAATGATTGAAATCGTAATAGATTTGGTGATTAAATAATGGAGATTTGTTTATTTGGAAGTGTACTACCATTTACTATTGTTTATCATTGTGTTTCATTTTTGCATGTTTAGAATCCACTTCCTGAGTACTTAGTTTACTCAAACCTCCTCATTCGTTCATACTACAGGAAGTAAGTATTGATTTAAGACTGTCATGGAGTGTTAGTAGATTGTCTATAAAGATTAGACATAGCATAGAGAATGCTGCAACACTCATGAGTACTTAATGGGAATTAAGTATAGGATAAACCCGTACTTAGAAAGATTACTTCATGGATTGAGATCACGAGTAATTCTAAGATGATAATATCCTCTATTCTTAAAATGGAGATGCATCGAGTTTCTAGTTTTCAAGTCTGTTATACTTTAGTTTATTCAAACGCTGTGCGTAAATGCCAGTTATAAAGGGTATGCTAGGTATGACATGATAAGTTGACTAGTTCTATGTGTTCAAAGTTTATTTGTTCCTTTCGCCTAAAAGGGAAAGCGATATCAATGGGCCCCTCGATGATTAAATGTTGACCTAAAAGAGCTAGGCCTAGCCGAGATTAAATTGATGTGTTCAATTCAGTAGTCTCATATAGCCAAATAATCGGAAATCGAGAAACATAATGTTGAACCTAGAGATTGATTAAAATCCATGTCTCAGATTCATACGATATCAGAAGAACAAAGGAATAGTTGATCTCTTATCTAAGGGCTGACTCTAAAATGCTTTAGAGTTTGGCAGTTGCGTTGGATGGCACTCTCTGCTTAGTTGATCGGAATAGGCTTAGACGAATTATAGTTGATGAATTGTACAAGTGGGAGACTGTTGGATTTAGTGTCCAAGTTCATAACTAATTGGTAAGACTATCGTCAAAACTAGAGTCCTTTTTGGGTCGCCCTCAGTAAACCATTAAGAGAAATAATAAAGGAGAGATAATATTAATTAGAATTAATATTACATGTATAATTAATTGGTTTGTTAATTATCAAAGTTGGTAATTTAATTGGAAGCTAATTATAAAGAAGCTTGGGACAAATTTGGGTGAATCCCACATCGCCCCAAAGAGTAAACCCATCCCCTTCCTTTCCTTATAAATAGAAGGGGCATGTCAAGGCTTCAATTGCTCATTCCTCTCTTCCTTATTTCCTACTCCTTGTAAGAGTCTTTCGTGTATCGGGACCTTAGGAGTTCGAATAGTTTTCTCTTTGGTTCGTGGGTGTGAGCTATTAGAGGTATTCTCGTTTGGGTACTCGCCTCCAAGTTCGACCAAGGTGGTCCGCGTGTGAGAAATTCGATTTTCTCAAAGGTTAGTAATTTTCTTATTTCTTATTTATTTAATTATTTCTTTTAAGTTGCTTTTAGTTAATTAGGTTTAGATCCTTTAGGGTTTAGTTCCCTTCTTGCTCTAGATTAATTATTATTTCTGCTGTATATTAATCTAGTTAGGGAATAGAAAACCCAACACATACGGGGTTTGAACCGTGCCCCAAAGCAAAATGAGGTTCGACAAGTGGTGAATAAAAATCACTTGAGTATTTGTGCTATATTGGAATCACATGTGGACATCTCATGCTTGGAACGCATTTGTGCTAAGGTATCCAGGAAGTGGAATTGGACTTCGAACGGGGCTATTTGTGATAAAGGATCTCACATTATTCTTGGGTGGGACCCAGGTATAGTTGGTGTAATGATAATATCTCAAACGGATCAAGTTATGCACACATAAGTCTTGTTTAAAGCTGAACACAAGGTGGCATTTTTTTCATTTATATATGCTGCCAATGCATATAAAACAAGACGCATACTATGGCAGAATTTGGAGGTGCACAAAACATTTGTTAGTGGTCAGCCGTGGGTTTTAATAGGATATTTCAACGCTTCTTTGAACCTGGAAGATTGCTATGCTGGTTCCTCCCTAATTAGCATAGCCATGAGGGAGTTCAAGGAGTGTGTTTGTAACATTGAAGTTATTGACGTCAATGCTTCGGGTTTGCTCTATACTTGGAATCAAAAACCAAAGGGTGGTGGTGGCGTTTTAAAGAAAATAGACCGTGTAATGGGAAATATGGAGTACGTGGAGCAATTCAAATGTTCCTACGCAATTTTCCAACCTTACAGAATATCTGATCACTCGCCGGCAGTTCTCAAAATTCCAAACCTTTGTAAGTCAAAACCTAAACCATTTAAATTTGCAAACTTATGGTTTTTAAGCCGAGTTTCATCGAGGTGGTGCAACGTGAATGGGGTAAACGGGTGGAGGGTCACACTATGTTCCAAATCGTTACAAAGATGAAGAATTTGTAAACACCTTTTCAAAAGCTATTAATGGAACAGGGAAATCTCCATGACCGTGTTGTTAGACTAAGGCATGAGTTAGACGAAGCTCAAAAACCGTTGGATAGTGACCCTTCTAATCAGGTCTTTCGAGAAGAGGAGATTTTATATCTTAATGCATTCAATGAAGCGGTGTTAAACGAGGAGCGTTTTTTAAAACAAAGAGCCAAGATTGAGTGGTTGGCTGTGGAAGACTCGAACACTTCCTACTTCCACAAAACTGTAAAGAGTCGAACCCAAACAAATCGTATTGATTTTATTCGTGATATGAATAATGTGGACCACGAGGGAAATTCTGTTCCAAACATTTTCGTACAGCATTATGAGCACTACTTGGGGAGTGAAGGTGATACTATAGCCTTAAACAGTCCTACTTTATTTACAAAACGTTTGGATACTGGTATTCGAGATCATATGGTTCGACCTGTCTCAAATGAAGAAATAAAGCTTGCCATGTTTTCTATTGGTGATAATCGGGCTCCTGGTACTGATGGATACTCGTCAGCATTTTTCAAGAACAGTTGGGAAGTGGTTGGAAATGATGTTTGCATAGCGGTTCGAGACTTTTTTACTAACGGTAAGTTGTTGAAACAAATTAATCATGCCATTCTTGCTTTAATTCCCAAAGTTAGCACCCCTTTACGCATTAATGACTATAGACCGATATCTTGTTGTAACGTTATTTATAAGTGCATAAGTAAGGTCATCACTAATTGTATTAAAGAGGGGTTGGAAAGCATTGTTAGTGACAACCAATTGGTATTTGTCCCGGGTAGAAGGATTTCTGATAATATCCTTATTACTCAAGAACTAATGTATGATTATCATAGAGATAGAGCCCCCCCCCCCCGATGCGCTTTCAAGATCGATATTCAAAAAGCATATGATAAGGTGGATTGGAAGTTTCTTCATATGATTTTGATTGGGTTTGGGATTCATATGACTATGGTGTCGTGAATAATGGAATGTGTATCTAACACGTCTTTCTCTATTTGAGTTAATGGAGAGCTCCATGGTTTCTTCAAAAGGAGAAGAGGGTTATGACAAGGTGACCCAATGTCTCCTTATTTATTCACAATGGTCATGGAGGTTCTTACTCTTTTATTACAGCAGAGGGTTGATGCATCAGATAATTTCAAGTACCATAAGCACTGCGAAAAGAAAAAAATTGTTAATGTTTGTTTTGCAGATGATTTGTTCCTTTTTGCGTATGGTAATCTTGGTTCGGCTAAAGTCCTTATGGAAGCTTTGGATGATTTTAAAGTTCTTTCGGGGCTGATCCCAAGCATCCGCAAAAGCATGGCATACTTTTGTAATGTTTTAGACCATGTGAAATTGTCAATTATAAGTATTATGCCGTTCGAAGAAGGTAAGCTTCCTGTGAAGTACTTGGGAGTTCCTCTAATTTCGTCTAGACTTCTTTATAAGGATTGTAAGATTCTTGTTGAGAAATTTCAGAATCGGATTGGTGACTGGAAGAATAAGTCATTATCTTTTGCGGGAAGACTTCAATTGGTTAAATCGGTATTATCCTCTATGAATTTATACTGGGCTTCTGTTTTCATTCTCCCGACTCGTATTATTCAAGACTTGGAACAGCTTATGCGTGGCTTCCTATGGTGTCAAGGTGAAATGAAGAGGGGCAAAGCAAAGGTTGCGTGGGAAAACATTTGCTTCCCGAAATCTGAGGGCGGCCTTGGAATCAGAAGATTAGACACGTTTAACATTTCGTTAATGGTTACTCACATATGGAGCATCGTTTCTAATAAAGAGTCTTTGTGGGTTCGTTGGATTCACTCCTATAAACTCATGGGTAGGAGCTTTTGGGATGTGCCTCCTACAGCGGGCATGAGTTGGGGGTGGCGTAAGCTTCTTCAAATTCGTTATATAATGAGGGAGCATATATGGTATCATATTGGTGATGGAAAGAAGGCATTTGTTTGGTTTGATAAATGGTATGATGATTGTCCTCTTCGTTCCTTAAAAACGATTAGACAAATCACTAGTGCGGGTTTTGATTTGAAAGATAAAAGTGGCGGATGTTATTGAGGAGGGGGCGTGGAAATGGCAACCAAATTGGATCCAAATTCATGTTGCTCCTATTTCTCCAAATCTCGATGACAAGCTGCTATGGCATGATATTAATGGAGATCTTAAGGAGTTCTCGGTTAGTCTTGTGTGGGATACGATTCGGCCAAGAAATGTTGTGGTCCCGTGGCTTCATGTCGTATGGTACTCACAATGCATTCCACGCCATGCATTTCTTCTTTGGCTCATTATGTTAAAGAAGCTTAAAACGCAAGATTTATTGAGGCCATGGGATGTTAGTCATAATACTAATTTAGACATGCTTCAATGTCCTTTATGTGAGACTCAACCGGATTCTCATGAACACCTCTTTTTCGAGTGTGCTTATTCGTCACAGGTGTGGTCGTATATGAGGGGCTTAGCCTTTATGGATAACATTCCTTCTCGTATGGAAGATATTGTTGCTACTCTTATTCCGATATCTAGCAAGAGTTCAGTTAAGAGTGTCATTGCTAGATTGGTTGTTGCGGCTTCATCTTATTTCATTTGGCAAGAGCCAAAAAATCGCATTTTTAAGAAGTCGAGTCGTAAAGTTGAGCAACTAAGAGACGTCATCATTACCATCATAAGGCTCAGGTTGATGTCTCTTTGTTTCAAGAATTCTGGAAACGTTGCTCGTTGCTTGGATCACTAGCAGATACCAAAGTACATTCTTCCATATGGCTTGTGGTTTTGTTCGTTTAATATTTGAGTGTCTTGGTCGGTTAGGGCTATTTGGGGTGTGATTGCATGGGGATGCATGCATGAGAAGTTCTTTGTTATTATTTTATGAGGATGGTATAACATGCATGAGAAGTTCTTTGTTATTATTTTATGAGGATGGTATAACGTAATTGGTGTAGTTTGGCATGTCAAACCTGTAGTTGTTGCTAGTATGCTTGTTTAGAGCGTTTAGGTTAATATGGTACTTAGCCATGTTCCTCTGTACTTAACGTTATTTATTGGTGTTAATATATTTACCGGGGTAACACCCTCTACCCAAAATACATGCGACCTCATTGTGTCGGTCATACTGAGTATTCCATTCTGCTAACTCCTTGGCAGGTGAGTTAGCAGGTGGAGCTAGAGGACAAGGTTGTTCCAATACATCTAGTCTTTTAGCAACTCGCAAGACAATCCTCAGCTACCTATAACAATCATTGAAATTATCGCCAGTCAATTTTTCTCGATCAAACATAGATTTGAAAGTAGAACTTAGTGTGTGGTTATCAGGTTGTGCCATTCTACAGAAAAAGTTCAAAAGTTAGTATTTTCGATAATACAACCTTTAAAGAAAATTAAATACCCTTGGTAAATATTCATATAAACCATATAATTTTCTTAAAGCTAGGATCCAAATTGACATAGTTCCATTACATCAGTTGATCTGCTAGTAATGAAAGTATTCAAAGAGGTAATTGTCGAACAATAATTGACAAACATTTTTCAATTCCTAGATCATTATGGGATTTACTAATTGCCACACTATGCTCTTGCAAAGTAAGCATGTTTCATCCCATCTTATGCCTAGGGTTACTAGTTCTCATTATCAACTCAATTAAGTTGTCCAATTTAAAAAACTGTAAATTTATTCCAGCTATGACTAACATAATGTGGAGATTTACCTTGAGATTATAATCTAGCTATGTATAACGTAACGTAAATTCCAACTGCAAGTGTTTCTTTAACTGGATGGCATAAACTTAAATTTCAAATGGTACAAATCTTTTGATTGTGTGTGATCAAATATGTATGAAGAAGCATGCATACATCTTTGTATCATAAATTTTAATAAAACTTTACTCAATTAAGTTTTCTTATTAAGAATAAAACAACAAAGTTTTAATCGAGGTATTGGATAAACCAATCAAAGAATTACCAATAATTATCGTCTACTATATCGTACTACTGCATGAGTCAAAAGACCCAAGTTATTCGGATAATTACCACAAAGTAGCGTGTAGAATTAAGGTAATTCACCCTTAAGATATTTTTGTCAATCAAATAGTCATAGGTAATTCCATCTTGATGCACAAAGAGGTAGAGAAGCGGGTCAGCGCGAAGCTTATTAAAAACCTTCTTCTTTAGGTTGCAAATATATGGAAACCATCCTTATACCTCTCTTATAGTTTGTCAAGAATGGATGAGCCTTTCTAACTATTTATACAAACAACATCAATCGAATAAAAGTTTAAGTTTTCATTCTTAAAAACACATTAAAACCATTATTAGTCTGGTTTAATTTTCTTTTATAAAAAACCACCATTTGCTTGTTACTTATCAAACAATAATAAAAGCAAACAAGAAATAACCAACCAATAATAAACATGCATAAAATAAATCAACTAACATGTATATTTTTAACTAATAATCAACATAGCCACTTATTATCAAATAATCAAGTCAACAAGAACGTTTACTGATGCGTGGGTTTTGCAACCTTACAACAGGTTTTACCTCTCGAGGGATCTCAAGAGGATTACAACCCCACCAGGCAGTGTACCTGACCGATGTAGTATAGTGTAGTGGTAAGTACGGGGGATTGATCGTTCTCCACAGGGAATAGTGTTCGTTAGGTATGAAAAGCTACTCTAATAGGTCTAAGGGTTGAGGAAGATTCTTTTTTATGTTTTTATATTTTTTTATGAAAGCAAGTAAAATCTCGGTTTTGAAGGAGTGGGCGGAATTAGTTGCTAGTCAACTAACCCAAATAACTACAAATGCAAATAAAGTAAATAACAAAAATAAAAATGTTGGTGAGAAACTTATGTGTAGAGAAATGTGTTTACTTAGATTTCCTTACTCCCTAACTATCTTTTACCGGTTAATTAGTGTGTATTAGTCGCGTGGATGACGGGTGTATTCCTTAATACCAATCGTGGGGTGGCGTACTTACTTCCCCAACTCTACAAGCTCCTACTTCATTCCTATGTCGAGCTGGCTAGGAAGCTCCTAACATGGGATCACTAGAATTCGCTTGTGCATTAAATACAACCATAAAAACCTTTAGTACGCATTTGGTTCATGTTTCTTAAGACGTTCAAGCAAGTTACCGAATAGGAAGTTAGCCAGTTTTCTTAAGCCTAACATAGATAAACAATCATCCAATACAACTAACAACACACTAATAACCAATAATCAATAGCTAGGTTTCATTAGATCTAAGCAAACACAAGATAAATTTAGCCTAACATGTTAATCAAAAGACAAGAATAAGATAAAATCAAACAACACATAGACATATTGAATGATTAATTGATAACTTATCTTCAATGTAACATGGAAGATCTCAAGGCAAAAAGCCTTGAAAAAGAAGCTAAAATCGTCTTAGGGTTTTCTCCCAAAATTCCACACACTAAGCTCTCCCTTAATGACAAAAAATTAGAAAACTATATATAGATTTTTGGATCTGACGGCGTCACCTTATGGAGTGTGACGCCGTCACCTCGCCGCTTCTAGGGTTCCCGGATGACCTTCTTGACGCCGTCCCTCTTTAGCTCTTCAAAAATCCATTCTGGCTTATCAAGGCTTGACGCCGTCGAACCTTGAACGTGACGCCGTCCCCTTATGATTTAAGCCGTGACGCCCTTGATCAAGTTAAAGCGTGACGCCGTCAGAATTCACATGCTATTTTCACTGGCTTATCATGAGTAAATTTCACGTCCACTTTTTCTTGCCAAAGCATGACGCCGTCCAGAGTTAATTGTGACGCCGTCAAAGGTAACTTTCAGCCGATTTTTGAGACTTTGTCGTTTTCTTCACTTTTATGCTCCAAAAACGTCCAAAATGCCTCCTTTTCCAGATTTCTCCTCAAAAGTACCTAAAATGACAAAAGGAACGATTTAGGGCAATATTTGATCAAATAAATACGATTTAGGGCTTAAATGACCCCTTAAAAGCGGTACACTTTTCGCTTCATCAAATACCCTTACACTTGAGATTTGCTTGTCCTCAAGCAAATGCGCTTTTATTCTAATCAAAATACAAGTTAGGGGTCATTTAATGCAAACATAAAAGTAATTACAACAAATAATCGTTCCACTCTAATCATAATAAGCACGGAGATTACAAACTAGCACCTCACAAGTAGTGTTCAGATACTCACATCTCTCAAGTGTCATCAAAATAAATCTCATAAATGAAAACGGATAATATCTCTCACTACCTGTTATAGCAAATAGATTACCATAGGCTTGGGAAAGGATCGAAAACCTCCTCCACTAGGCGTAAGCACCAAAGATAAACTATCAAAGAGGGCTTTTAAATGGGTTATAACGTTAGGTGTAGGGAAAAGGAAAACACGGTTTTGTTGGATAAAGGATGTTTTACTGGTGGCTAGTTAAAAATCTTGATCAATTACATGTACTATACAATGTTGCTAAGCCAAGACTCGACTCAATCTAAAGCTAGAAACAAAATAACAAAATAACAAAAACATAGAAATAAACATAAAATGAAATGGGATGGTAGTCCGTATGATTTTCTACTTTTCTTTTTCTCATTTTTTTTTTCTTAATTTTTTCGATTTTTTTTTTTTTTTTTTTTTTTTTTTTTTTTTTTGCATACATTCTTGCCCTACCATCCAAAATAATACATCATAGGGGCGTTGCATTCCCCTTACACTTGAATTTTTACATAACTTTACAAATACTAATCTAATGACTCGAATTAAGATAATTGAAAAACTTGGAGTACTTTTAAAACATTTAGCACATATGGGGGTAATAAATGATGTTCTTCCCCATTACTCCATTACACTAGTACTTTACCCATGAGTCCCAATCGTCCCAAAACAATATGTACAAGGATATGACTCGACTTAGCAACCATGTAATCAATTAGATAATTAACTTGGGTTTAAACAAATGTTGTAACAATAATGCACTAAAAATGAGTGCATACAAGGTAGGCTAAGGCGATTTGGGTGTACATTTTAGTGGGGTGTAACAAATTCTTCCTTTAAGTAAAATGCTTAAAGGTCAAAACGAAAAGATAGGCTCTGAGGGGTGTACTAGGGGTATCGTGTACTAAAAATGAGTACAACGCAAAGGGTGTGGGAGAATTACTTGACCAATGTAGCCAATGTAATTATAACAAAAACACAGGTGTAAAACAATGGGTTAATCCTAATGCCTCTTATCATGTAGTAAATCTAACTACACGAATGTAGTCTCACTTGTGGCCTCGAAATGGTCCTAACGCAAGTTCTAGAATCTAAGTGCTACCGGTACACACATCATAGCATAAATGCTTTTCCTACCAATTCTAGGGGCGAACCTCACATATTTGGGGGTGGAAAATTTTTTAGTGGTACGGTTTTGTGCTAGTCATATAACTCCTATCCGTGAGACGCTCATTAAGACCAAAGTTTCACTCCTATATGTTGTAAAAAATTTTAAATTTGGCACTAAAATTACCCTAACAGGTATTTCTCTCAGTTTTATTACACATCTATTATTAAACAAACAAAAATCAAGCGCAATAGCATTCTCTAAAATCATACTTTTACCCCCTCCCCCCCTTACACTTAAGATGAACATTGTCCCAAATGTTCAAATTACAAGATGTAAAAGAATAAAGTAAAAGAATGAAATCAAATACTCCCCTGATTCGCTCGGTGGATAGTGAAATTACACGGTTAGATCTTCCTCCAAGGTAATGTTGAAGCTCCATGACTAATGCATCGCCACAAGCTTGATTCAAAACATTTCCTTGTCCAAAATAACCTGTTAAACCTGAGAAAACAAACACGAAAACCTGCATAACATCGGCGGGAAAAATCTATATATAAGGATATAATGCTTGTGGAATGATAACTTTGCAGATTCCTGGAGATTATAAGTTGGAGATTTTAATAAAAACTTTTTTTTAAAAACAAAACTTTCAAAATTTCTGAAAATTAAATCTGACGCCGTCAGGTTATGAACCCTGACGCCGTCAGAAGTGACCTGACAAAAATTTTCATTTTAAGTTTCCGGAAAATTTCTGGAAAAACCTTTACCTTACTTTCTGGAATTCCTACAAAACATCATTATGACTCGATACAAGCATTTGACTCAAACAAATACGAATATGTATGTTAATTTATTATTATTACGATTCATGTCAATTTGTGTTCTAATAAACCGATTTAGATTTCCCTTACACTTAACCTTTGCAAAATACCTTTATATGTAGTTAAGACGAAGTTAAAAACAAAATAAAGCATTTTCACAAATTAGTTTTGAACATGAATCAATACTAATAAAAATTAAACACACATACGGAAACAAATAAAAACAAACAAACAAATAAATAAACACACAAAGCAAATAAAGCAAGTAACGCTTGGGTTGCCTCCCAAGAAGCGCTTGTTTTTGTTCGAGTCATGAGCCTGACTCTACCCTTATTTAATGGATAAAGGAGAGGTTTTCCCTACACTTAGGATTAAGTGCGGGTGATAGTAGCGATACACACCAGCTCGGTAGGAGTATGCCACGTGAGGAAAGAGTGGTGGATGAATTATATTCTCAAAGGGGTGTGCTCCTTTCATCATAACCTTGCCTAGTTCACTTTGGTCAATGGGTGATTTTGAGTTTCCTCCTAAAAAGGGATCATCTTCTATCAACTTCGAGAGATTCCTAGTTGGGAATCCATCTTGACCTAATAAACCCGGTTTAAACCCATAGTGTTTCTTGTGATCTATCATGAATGGGTGATGTAAGTATGTAAGGTCATGGTTCACTCCTATATTAGCTTCCTCACTACAAGGCTTAATGTCTACTACCTTAAACTTAAGATTACCCGGACTACATGGTTTGATGGGTGGATCGGGACCTAATTCAATTCCTAAGTTCACATTTAAGGATGGAAGATTAGGTAACGGTTTTGGTTTAGGCTCCGGTTCATCAAAACTAGGAACTTCCATAGAACTAAGAGTAAGGTTGTGATCACTAAAAGCATTCAAACCTATATCCTCTAGTTGTGTTTGGTTCAAAGGTTCTACCACTATTGGGGTTCCTATAGTCTCTTCTACTTCTTTCGGGTAAGTCACGGGCGGTGTATGTGCCTCAAATGATGGTTGGACTTGTGGGGTACTTGGTGGTCTTAGATTACTTACCTCATCATTCCTTATGTCAAGATCACCTATATCCTCATCATGTGTTTTAGTAGGATCTAACCCTAACATTTTACCAAGTATCTCAAGTGCTTCTCTAGGCATCTCAACTTCAATGTCCGAATCATAAGGATCATCCTGAATATTCTGACTGCTATATTCAAATTGCCCAAAAGATTCATCATGTGTTTCTTGAGATTCATCGTCATCGATCATAAAACCTAGGTCTTTTTGATCAATGTGATCATGCTCGGCTAGATCCTCCATCACATCAAGATAACCTAAGTGTTCACCCTGTATTATGGTAGTGCCTAACCATGACATGCAGCTAGGTGGCTCAACTCTACCCTCATCCCCAAACAAACTTGTTTCATGATCCTTGAAATTTGTGGTCAATTGACTTGTATTAATGTTTGTTGGGTTGTCTACCATATAATAATATTGGGCACAATTCTCAATAGCTTCCCATGCTTTCTCATCACTTAATTCCCTAATATCCCTGCCGGCAATATGGTAAATGTCCCTTTGGGCATGTCGGTCGACATGATTGTAAAAGATTTGAGTTAGGGACCAAAAATCGAAGTTATGATGAGGGACTTTTTGGAGTAAATATTTAAAACGAGTCCATGCATCATAGAGAGGTTCATCTTTATGTTGTTTAAACATCAAGATGTCATATGGAGTGGGTGAATTACGTGGTTGGTGGTATGGTGGATTCACGTTCTCCATAATGGTGAACGGAAGAGTCAATGGAAATTACGAACAAACAAACAAAGAAATAAGATAGACTAAAGAAGACCTATAAAAATAAAATAAAAATCTCACTAGAAAGGAATATAGTGAGTAGACCTAATAAAATAAAAATTCAACCTAAACAATAACTATTCCCCGGCAGCGGCGCCAAAAACTTGATGCGTGGGTTTTGCAACCTTACAACAGGTTTTACCTCTCGAGGGATCTCAAGAGGCTTACAACCCCACCAGGCAGTGTACCTGACCGATGTAGTATAGTGTAGTGGTAAGTACGGGGGATTGATCGTTCTCCACAGGGAATAGTGTTCGTTAGGTATGAAAAGCTACTCTAATAGGTCTAAGGGTTGAGGAAGATTCTTTTTTATGTTTTTATATTTTTTTATGAAAGCAAGTAAAATCTCGGTTTTGAAGGAGTGGGCGGAATTAGTTGCTAGTCAACTAACCCAAATAACTACAAATGCAAATAAAGTAAATAACAAAAATGAAAATGTTGGTGAGAAACTTATGTGTAGAGAAATGTGTTTACTTAGATTTCCTTACTCCCTAACTATCTTTTACCGGTTAATTAGTGTGTATTAGTCGCGTGGATGACGGGTGTATTCCTTAATACCAATCGTGGGGTGGCGTACTTACTTCCCCAACTCTACAAGCTCCTACTTCACTCCTATGTCGAGCCGGCTAGGAAGCTCCTAACATGGGATCACTAGAATTCGCTTGTGCATTAAATACAACCATAAAAACCTTTAGTACGCATTTGGTTCATGTTTCTTAAGACGTTCAAGCAAGTTACCGAATAGGAAGTTAGCCAGTTTTCTTAAGCCTAACATAGATAAACAATCATCCAATACAACTAACAACACACTAATAACCAATAATCAATAGCTAGGTTTCATTAGATCTAAGCAAACACAAGATAAATTTAGCCTAACATGTTAATCAAAAGACAAGAATAAGATAAAATCAAACAACACATAGACATATTGAATGATTAATTGATAACTTATCTTCAATGTAACATGGAAGATCTCAAGGCAAAAAGCCTTGAAAAAGAAGCTAAAATCGTCTTAGGGTTTTCTCCCAAAATTCCACACACTAAGCTCTCCCTTAATGACAAAAAATTAGAAAACTATATATAGATTTTTGGATCTGACGGCGTCACCTTATGGAGTGTGACGCCGTCACCTCGCCGCTTCTAGGGTTCCCGGATGACCTTCTTGACGCCGTCCCTCTTTAGCTCTTCAAAAATCCATTCTGGCTTATCAAGGCTTGACGCCGTCGAACCTTGAACGTGACGCCGTCCCCTTATGATTTAAGCCGTGACGCCCTTGATCAAGTTAAAGCGTGACGCCGTCAGAATTCACATGCTATTTTCACTGGCTTATCATGAGTAAATTTCACGTCCACTTTTTCTTGCCAAAGCATGACGCCGTCCAGAGTTAATTGTGACGCCGTCAAAGGTAACTTTCAGCCGATTTTTGAGACTTTGTCGTTTTCTTCACTTTTATGCTCCAAAAACGTCCAAAATGCCTCCTTTTCCAGATTTCTCCTCAAAAGTACCTAAAATGACAAAAGGAACGATTTAGGGCAATATTTGATCAAATAAATACGATTTAGGGCTTAAATGACCCCTTAAAAGCGGTACACTTTTCGCTTCATCATTTACATAATGACATAAATCAAGTAGTCATTAATCATAACACATAAAAAATTGAATGCAACCTAGGGTTTCTACAATTTTGCAAAACCTATTTTTTTTTAATTATCCATACCATAAAAAACAAAACAATAATTAGGGTTTCAAAATTAAACCTTTTTAACATGCAATAATCATCAAGATTCGTTTTTTATGCATTTAGGTAATTAATTACACAATATTAATGGCCCGTGATACCACTGTTTGAATTAAATAATCCTGGCCATCATATATTTAACATAATATCACATAAGCACGCAACGAAAGACTTGAATCAATACTTGTAATTAATTAACCAAAACTAAATAGTAAACGTACCTTGCAAGCAATCCAAGCAAATTAAACGAATCAAGAAACACAAACCCTAAAATTAGGGTTTAGTAAAATCAACCAACTCCTAGGTCGATTAGGGTTTACTTCAAAAATCAAATTGGGATTTTTACTAGGTCTTGTACACACGTATTTGTAGCGATTCAATGTGAATGCTAGTTTCTTGATCACAATAACAAACTAAACACTTTTGTTTGATCAAAGCAAATTGAATCCCTTAGGGTTTAGGGTATACGACCGGCCAAGACAAAGAGAGGGAGAAGAAGAGAAGTTTGGCTTGCTATGGAGCTCAAGGATTAACCAACTAATGATACAAGGGGATGTATTTATAGTGTGGTAAACTTGGTGTCCAAGTTTGAGTAGGATACCCCTATGGGGATCCCTAGTCGTCCGAATACAAGCCCAAGAGGGGTCTAGAACCTTCTTGGCTTGTTTTCACTTCTAGTCCTTCCATCTTTTATTTAACGACCGGTAGACCTTTTACCGTTAAGTACTAACGACTCTTAGACGTTTATTGTGAAATAATAATTAAAACATAACATTTATATTAATTATTAAACATTGAATCTCATACGCAATGTGTGCAATCCCCTAGTCTCGTGCTCGAATCCGGTCATACGTATATTAAATATAGCCCATAAACTAGCAACATCAACCCGTTTTGTCCAAATACTTTCTTTTTTCACATCTGGCACCTTCATATCTAAACGCAAATGTGTAACCTTTTCATTGTTGTCTAGATTTGGCATGTATTTGGCTTCCACTTCTTAGCCCCAAAATAAGATTTTAGGTGACAAGGACAAGTTTGCCGACACAAACCAAGAAAAATGGAATTTGAAGATTGGTGCATCGCAACAGCTTTTCTTACGTTGCAAGAAGGCAACAGTTGGGGATTGCGTTTTAACTCAAGGGCAGTATACTACCTACGCGCTCGCCAATTTTTTTTCTTCTTCCAGTTTTAACCTTTAGGAGAATATTTTATTTTATTTTAGTGTATTTTAAATTAGAAAAGTTTTTCTGCCAAAAGGATTAGGTCTTGGAAGTTATTTGGTTAATTCTGTTGGAATTATATAATCATGACTATCATATATATATATATATAATTAACATCAAATAACACGTAGCGGAAGCAAAGGATACATATAACATATAAATAATTAACCCGAATATTAAAGTGAACGTACCTTGATGATTCTAGCAAAAACAAGAATTAAACCGTGCAATATGGATGATGAACCCTAATTAGGGTTTATAGGATTATAAGAATTGCCCCTTACCAATTTTGCAATTCAATCCAAGATTCTTACAATAGTGTGTAAGAATCACGTTCTTGTACACACGTACTAAACCGAACTAAAGTAATGCAAGTTAATAATCACAAAATTAAACCAAACGTTTTGCTTAATGGAAAAAGTCGATCTACCCACTAAAGGGTTTAGGATCGATTGAATATAAAGAAAAAGAGAGGAGGAAAACTTTAGGGTTTAGTATAATGCACAAGAGGTAACAAAAACTAGAACCTTAGGTTTGCTTATATAGGCAATGTAACTTAGAGCCCAAGTTGGAGTTGGATTAGGAAACTCAACCTCCTAAACTGATCGGCCCTAATTAATTAAGGGGAACCGGAACCTTCTTGGCTACTAATTACATTCTAGTCCCTTTCCTTTAATTATTTAACGACCGTTAGTCACTTCCGTTAAATACTAACGTTCGTTATTTATTTTGTGATAATTAATAATCAAATATAACGTTTTACATTTAATTATTAATCTTTAGTTCTCATACGTAATGTGTGCAATCCCGTGATCTCGAGTTCGATCCTAACATACGACTACTAAAATAATGTCCATAAAACTAACAGCTCCCACTTGGACATATTTTAATAGTGTAATCACATCGGTTAGCTTCTTGCAACACGCCGATGCCTCTAGTACAACTCGAGTAAAGTCTCCTGGAAAAACCTTTTCATGATTTATCATTATTATTATCCTTTTGTTACTAATACTACATTAAATAAAGATATGGATATTATCTTAATTTAGATATTCTGTTTCTCGTTGTTTGTGATTGAGCAAGATTACCAAATCTTCTGAACATATTCAGGGGAGATCTTGGGCGTGCGCACGCAAACATCTTGTCAACCCTACGAGGGGCCCAACAGTATTAAACTTCAAAATAAATTTGAAGGAACAAATTTGTAATGAACAAAGATCACTACTTTATCACACACTAATCTATGTATATAACGAATGGTACTCAAAGCAAGAACAAGATGAGATGAGATGTGTGGATCGTATATATTAAAACCGTATATATTAGCTTAGGAAGAAAGCAATACTTAAACATAAAGCGCACACACACACACTCCCACCTATACTACTCTTGAGGCACAGTTGGAAATGAGGTGGGAGTGGGTATTTATAGATAGAGTGGGACGCCCTAATGACTTGTGGATGGGCTTCGATTGGGCCTTGGTCCATGGTTTGAACTTGTACATTTTTCTTATCATAACATGGACTATTAAACACTTAGTCCAACCGAGCCCTTGACTATCTATGCTTAAAGACACTAATACAAAGTTTTCTTTAAATTGGAAATGACCATCACTTTTAAATCAATCCTAAGAATCTCCTCCTAAGGGATGGTCATTCAAATGATGCTCCCGGTGATTAGGTCTTTCATCTTCGTTGTCTTGAACTTTGTGTGTCGTTGTAGAATAGTCTTGATTCTTCGTTCCTTCATGCTTTGTGATCTTTAAAGTAATCGTCTTTTGGTTCTTCTTGCCTTTGATCAAAATCTTCTGTACATTAGCGTCGTATCCTCCATCATACTCATACATCTTGAATCTTTCATACTTATGTCATCCTTACTTGATACATGAACTTGTTCTTGACGTCTTGAATAGCTTCTTGACTTTGTCGTAACACATTATCTTCAACTTGATCTTTTTGTCTTGAATTTTTTACATCGAGTTTTGTTGAGGATGATCTTCATAAGTATGAGTATGAGGAGTTGCAGATGTTGTGCTATATGATGTTGGTTGATGGACTTTCGTCAGTACCTGCATAAAATAGTTAGCAATAAAACGTCTACCGCTTTGATTGGTTTGAATCAATGCATAAATATGTCCAAGGAATACAAGGCAAGTTGTAAACCCGGGTCGTTATCCCCTATGAAGGATGAATGGAATTTGTGATTTGGTTTGTGATTGTGTGGATTAAATTGTGAGAATAATGAGATATTGAGTTTTTAAACTAAAATAAGCAAATTAGAAAAGAAAAATCAAAGACAAAATGGCAGAATAAGCAAATAAGCTACTTGACTTAAAAATGAGGAAAATGAACTAAGGCAAGGGCTATTTAAGCTAATAAGCTATCAAAAGCTATAGGTGCACTTGAAAAAGCTAAACTACACTAAGAATAAGCTGAATGAACCTAGGAAATTAGAATAAGCCATGAAAATAAGCAAATGAGTGTTGAAGAAATAAGCAATTGGCCTACTGATGTCTACTGAGTGCAGGGCAAAAATAGGGCATTTTAAACTACTAAAAAGCTAGTGAAAAGCTAATAAAAAAAAATCACAAAAATATGGGACAACTAGATAAGTAGCCCAATATTATCTGTGCCAAATTTTAGATTATTTTAACTTATATTGAACAAATTAAAAATGAAAAACATCAGCTGATCTGGACAAAAATTATGAAAAAAATTCAGAATTTGCAGCTGATAAAAAGCTAATGGAAAAATTCAGAAAAATGTGGACTAAGTGCACTAGAAACTCAAGATTATCAGTACCAAGTTTGAGCTTAAAAGGGCTTATAATGAAGAAATGAAAAATGAAAAATATAGGCTGAAATTGGACAAAATCAAAAATTGCAGTCTGCTTAAACTTATTGTGGACTGTTTAAGCAAATAACTGAACCAAGGCTTAAGGGGACTTTACCACTACTGAATATAGACTAAATGGACACAAAGAAAACTAAGATTTGACATCAAATCAGCTTATAGCTGTAATAAGCTAATTTGATCAAGTTATACCCTATAAATTCACTAATTAATTCAAAACCTACAAATCTTAAGGAACAAGCCAAGTACTCCTATTAACAACTTAATTAAGCTAAATCAATCAAGATCAAACCTAGATTAAGTGCACATGAACAGTACTATAGCTCTTTTGACCCGTTTTGGCAGTTAAGCCAAACACCCCTTAATAAGCTACTTTTGAGATTTAAAACTAAAGCAGGCCTATCTAAGCTGAGATACTGAATGCAGATCATTAACTAACTACAGTGAGCCCCTAATGAACAACTTTAAAACTCCAAATAAGCACTTGATAAGCTAGATGCTATGTTGACTGTTTTGAGCTTTTTGAGCTAATTAAGGCCGAAACTAACTTAAGCAATAACCACCTATCTAATTAACCTCAAATAACAATCATTAGATCAATTAAGTACAGAAAAAGCAAATAAGCTCTAAAATAAGCTGATGAACAGTAATCGTTGACTTTCGTTGACCATTTGACATTAACACTGAATAAATAAAAGGGAAACTTACAAAAAGCTAAAAAGATCTTGTATAGGCTGAATTCGATAGAACAGAGAGCTTTTGGAAGTTAAACAACAACTGAGTTGAACTACTAAATTAAATTAAGCTTGAATTAAGAATAAAGTAGTACAATGCTTCTGAAATTAAATTGAGACTGAGATTAAAATTACAATAGACTGAAATTAAGCTAAAACCTAAGCTTATCTAAATTCAACTTTTAAAAACTAAATTACACTACTCCTACTTTAAATTAAAATCTACTACCTACTACTTTTCTCTGTATGAGTGGGGGGTGGGGGGGCTTTTATATTCTTCCAAAAACTTCTCACTGGTCTTCTCTCATCATTCCCAGCCCTAGGATTGGCTTCAATTAATCCCACTCGTCCATTTGCATTTTGGCGGGAAAACTTGTTGAGTGGGATTCCAGCGTGGAATGGACTCACGTGAAGCTTGTACTAGCTATCTAAAGGGGGGGGGGGAAGATGGAGTGTAGTAGAGAAAAGCATGGGACATTGTTGTCTGGGTTTGCTTTTGGTCTGGGGAAAGGAAAAATGGTGGTATTGGCGGGCAATGGTTTTGGGAAGGGAGGATTGACCAGGGTCAAACGGGATGGGTTATTTCTGTTAGGGATTGGGCTTTTTATTGTGTTGGGCTGGGGATTTTGGTTTAGTTTAAGGTTAGGGGTTTATTAGTTTTGGGTTTAGTTTTGGTTAGGATAAAGGGTTAGGTTTAGATTAGGATTTGATTTGGAATTGGTTTTAAGTTTAGGGACCATTTGTGCCAGATCTGTAAATTCAGGGACCATTTATGTCAATTCTGAAAAATACTTCCAAGGACCAATCTTGACAAATTGAGCATAATTATGATCCACTTTGGTAAATTTCTTCCTCGGCCTCGGCTTTTTGAACTTTTTCCAATCTCGTGCTCGGTTTTGTCCGTTTTTGCTCCGTTTTCAATCCTTTTGTACCTGAAACACATAAAAACACAAACCAAGAATTTGCAACAATATTTGATCTATTTGGGTGTTTTTGGTCTTTTTTGTGTCTTATATGGGTATAAAATGATGAGTAAATAGGCACTCATCATCCCCCCACACTATCAATTGCTAGTCCCTAGCAATCCGATCATATAAAGTAATGAAAGGATCAAAAGAATACCAAGCATACCCCATTTCGACTTTTTATTCAATGCGAGAAATTTAAACTAAAACAAAAATAAATAACATGCTTGATTTCCAAAAATGGTATCATGGAACGGGATTCACACAAAATGGGTGTCTCCAGGGAATTGTAATCGTCATCCTCTTTTTTATACTCCCAACTAAGCTTAAACTCATTGCGCAAATGTTTTTGTAAAATGCTAACACTACTTATACTAATAATCTATGTAAGCCGCAACTTAACTTTTCACTCCCACAATTTATTCAAGTTAGGTGACTATGCTCATTTTCAAAATTTTGACTGCAAAAATCGACATTTATTATGGCTGTCATTCGTTTAAGTCAAATACTAATTTACCGGGAACCTCGAAAATCTAAGGATCGAAAAGGGCCTTTTCTATGTAGCGGCTTTCTTCTCGGCACATCCCAAACCAGTTGGTTTTAGGTGACCAGGCTTTTGACACCCCACAGAGAATAGTACCGGAATTAGCAGAATTTCGATTTCAAAGATTTTGGATATTCCCACTACGTTATTATTAAATACTTAAATAGATAACAACAAATGACTATTTAGAGATTAGAGACTCAAAGGTGAGATCACTCCATGTAGCGGCTTTCTTCTCGGCACATCCCAAACCAATTGGTTTTAGATGACCAGGCTTTTGACACCTCACAGAGAATAGTACCGGAGCTTTCGGGGTCTTTGAAATCAACAATCTACTAAATTATCGTTTAACCTTTATGACAAAATTGACGAATCCAAGTTCAACTTCCGATTTAAATTTAAGAAAAAAACAAGTTTCCTACATTTATTAACATATACATCTTTACTTTTGCAACATCAAAACTTATTGCATTTTGCAATATCATTCCATTTTCTTATTTTGTAATATCATTCCATTTTTTCTTTTTCATTTTTCATTTTTTCATTTTTTTTTTTCATTTTTTTTCATTCATTTCATTATATATATATATATATATATATATATATATATATATATATATATATATGCTGTCTCAAAAATTAAAATAAAAAGTTGAACTCGGGCTCTATATCAAAATTGTATAAAAATTTGTTTTGCATAACAACATGATTTTAACGTTCAAACGTTTGAAAACAACACTTATTTAGTCAGATTAAGAGCTTCTGGGAGGAAAAGCCATAGATTACTTGTATAAGCTTTAAAGAGAACCAACTACTCTACGCTTAGCATTTTCATTTGCACAAATCGTAAAACCTTAGTCTAATCGTTAAGGAAGCAGCCAGATCAACACTCTGGCAGAGTCGGGATTCCCTTTGTTCTAACCTAATCAAAACTAAACACTTTTTTTTCTTTCTTTTTTGGTGCAAAGCACTTCTTTTTCATGCAATTTCTTATTCAAAAACGAAAAAAATTAAAATTAAAATTTTGGCCAAAACGAGGGTACTAAGGCACTTGAAGGTACACATGTGACAAAATTCACGAGAATTCCCCCCCCCCCCCCCACACTTAGAATTGAATATTGCCCTCAATATTCAAAGTACCGGCTATTATGCCGACACTTAGAACGTAAAAAGGTAATACTAATAGCCAAGTGTGTGAAAGAATTCTCTATTTTCACAAACAGGATTAAAAAGATATCCCTTGATAATCATTAGCAAAAAGATCGGATATTGGGCGGCTGGATTGAAAACAGGCGCATCAATCATCACGATCTAAGGGAAACCTGCAAACAAGAGCAAACAACACACAAACAAAGCACAGTAGCGGAATTCGTGTTAGAAAATAGAAAGAAGTCAGAAACATGGGTTGTCACCCATGAAATGCTAATGCTTTTGTTAACCGAGTCACTAGCTTGACTCCACCCCGAATTCATTGGTCCATGGGGAAGCAAGTGGAAGAGAAAATCTCCATCGGACTTTCATTCAAAATGTTTGGATAAACATTGAAGTACATGAAATTTCCACTCCGATGAGATGCCCACGACTCTTAAAAAAACTATAAGCGGAGATGCCGGGGTCAAAAACTTTGTCCTCATTTCCAAAGGAGAGAAGGAGAGGACAAGTCACCGTATAGGTGAAGAAAGGTAGAAAAACTTGAACGACATATGTGAAGTCAATATAATGGCGATCCTCAAAGGGAAATGTCACATATGTCGGAGAAAGAATGTCCCTTTGAATTTCGGGATTAATATTTGAGGTCATATCATCAAGATTAGAAATAATAGAGTCCTTGACCTCATCGTTTTCTAATACTTTATCAAAAAGAGGATTTATGTTGCTTGAAAAGTACTCGTCATCAAATTCAAACAGAGAGTTCGAATAGACTTTGAGACATTCATTTGGAATATCCTCATCAGAAAGTGATTCATCATCACTAGAGGAAAAATCATCATAGGAATTGAAAAGTGGGTTAGAGAAAATCCCGGAAAAATCTTCCGTAGTGTCAAGAGGATAATCACTACGAAAAGACCAATCACTTTCACTGTCCGATATATCCTCAGACTCATTTGGGATCGGGACAAGGTTCTCAACACTAGACTTTATGAATTTGTCCGATTCCTTTTCAGAAATAGTGCTAAGATGCTCATCCCCCATAATGAGAGAGTCCTCGAAGTCCAAAGTCGGTAAGATGGATGTGATTGCAATAGACTGAGGGAGTTTAGAAATGATATCGTTCAAAGGAATAACACTCTCCTCGTCGTCCTCCTCATCATCGTCATCGAGAATGGCAGCCTTGAGAAATATGGAACGCCTTTGTGCTGCTCGTTCTTCGGCTAGTAATTCTTCCATAGATTTTTCATGACGATCTTCTTGGGGAAGTTTATTAACCAAATCCTTAACTTCTTCTATTAAATCTAGAACATGGAGAAGTTCTTGAGGAAGTGGCTGAGGTTGTGTTTGAATCATTTGGTACTGTGGAGGTTGGTCATGATAAGAATAATCATAATTGTTAATAGACAAGCGGGTTCCTCGTTTGACAATCGGAGTTATAATGCGGACCTTCACAGAATTCACAATAGTAAAACTGTTGTGACTGACTCGGTGAATCATATGGATATTGGTCATAACCAAAATTTTGATTGTTACACGAAACCTGCTCATAGACAAGCGTGTTCCTTGTTTGACAGTCAAAACCTTGGTGCGGACCTCCACAATATTCACAATAATATGTTTCCATCTCATGGTGTGGGGGTTGGTTAAGGAAATTGGTTGTTTCATTGTAGGGATTTTGGTCATAGACAAACCCGTTTTCCGAATTTACAATGCTACAACCGGGGCAATTTCCACCGTTTGGAGGTCCCCCACACCATTCACAACCATAATGGTAAGATGAAGACATAAAAAGAATTAAATGGATAAGAGGAATGAGAAGATAATTTTTGGATTTTTATAATTTAGAAACATTTTGAAAAACACAAAGGGAAAAAGGAAAATAAAATTTGAAAAGAAAATCTTTTTGGGTTTTTATAAGAAAATATTTACGAGAGAAAACGATAACTTCTCGGAAGAAGGGTCTTCAAAACACGCATCGACAAACGAGAATCAAGAAATTCACTTCAACCTTCCCCGGCAGCGGCGCCAAAAATTGATTGGTTTGAATCAATGCATAAATATGTCCAAGGAATACAAGGCAAGTTGTAAACCCGGGTCGTTATCCCCGATGAAGGATGAATGGAATTTGTGATTCGGTTTGTGATTGTGTGGATTGAATGGTGAGAATAATGAGATATTGAGTTTTTAAACTAAAATAAGCAAATTAGAAAAGAAAAATCAAAGACAAAAGGGCAGAATAAGCAAATAAGCTACTTGACTTAAAAATAAGGAAAATGAACTAAGGCAAGGGCTATTTAAGCTAATAAGCTTTCAAAAGCTATAGGTGCACTTGAAAAAGCTAAACTACACTAAGAATAAGCTGAATGAACCTAGGAAATTAGAATAATCCATGAAAATAAGCAAATGAGTGCTGAAGAAATAAGCAATTGGCCTACTGATGTCTGCTGAGTGCAGGGCAAAAATAGGGCATTTTAAACTACTAAAAAGCTAGTGAAAGCTGATAAACAAAAAATCACAAAAATATGGGACAACTAGATAAGCAGCCCAATATTATCTGTGCCAAATTTTAGATTATTCTAACTTATATTGAACAAATTAAAAATGAAAAACATCAGCTGATCTGGACAAAAATTATGAAAAAAATTCAGAATTTGCAGCTGATAAAAAGCTAATGGAAAAATTCAGAAAAATGTGGACTAAGTGCACTAGAAACTCAAGATTATCAGTACCAAGTTTGAGCTTAAAAGGGCTTATAATGAAGAAATGAAAAATGAAAAACATAGGCTGAAATTGGACAAAATCAAAAATTGCAGTCTGCTTAAACTTATTGTGGACTGTTTAAGCAAATAACTGAACCAAGGCTTAAGGGGATTTTACCACTACTGAATATAGACTAAATGGACACAAAGAAAACTAAGATTTGACATCAAATCAGCTTATAGCTGTAATAAGCTAATTTGATCAAGTTATACCCTATAAATTCACTAATTAATTCAAAACCTACAAATCTTAAGGAACAGGCCAAGTACTCCTATTAACAACTTAATTAAGCTAAATCAATCAAGATCAAACCTAGATTAAGTGCACATGAACAGTACTATAGCTCTTTTGACCCGTTTTGGCTGTTAAGCCAAACACCCCTTAATAAGCTACTTTTGAGATTTAAAACTAAAGCAGGCCTATCTAAGCTGAGATACTGAATGCAGATCATTAACTAACTACAGTGAGCCCCTAATGAACAACTTTAAAACTCCAAATAAGCACTTGATAAGCTAGATGCTATGTTGACTATTTTGAGCTTTTTGAGCTAATTAAGGCCGAAACTAACTTAAGCAATAACCACCTATCTAATTAACCTCAAATAACAATCATTAGATCAATTAAGTATAGAAAAAGCAAATAAGCTCTAAAATAAGCTGATGAACAGTAATCATTGACTTTCGTTGACCATTTGACATTAACACTGAATAAATAAAAGGGAAACTTACAAAAAGCTAAAAAGATCTTGTATAGGCTGAATTCGACAAAACAAAGAGCTTTTGGAATTTAAACAACAACTGAGTTGAACTACTAAATTAAATTAAGCTTGAATTAAGAATAAAGTAGTACAATGCTTCTGAAATTAAATTGAGACTAAGATTAAAATTACAATAGACTGAAATTAAGCTAAAACCTAAGCTTATCTAAATTCAACTTTTAAAAACTAAATTACACTACTCCTACTTTAAATTAAAATCTACTACCTACTACTTTTCTCTGTATGAGTGGTTGGGGGGGGGGGGGGGCTTTTATATTCTTCCAAAAACTTCTCACTGGTCTTCTCTCATCATTCCCAGCCCTAGGATTGGCTTCAATTAATCCCACTCGTCCATTTGCATTTTTGCGTGAAAACTTGTTGAGTGGGATTCCAGCGTGGAATGGACTCACGTAAAGCTTGTACTAGCTATCTAAAAAGGGGGAGGGAAGATGGAGTGTAGCAAAGAAAAGCATGGGACATTGTTGTATGGGTTTGCTTTTGGTCTGGGGAAAGGAAAAATGGTGGTATTGGCGGGCAATGGTTTTGGGAAAGAAGGATTGACCAGGGTCAAACCTGGTATTAGCTAAAAAGGATAAACGGGATGGGTTATTTTTATTAGGGATTGGGCTTTTTGTTGTGTTGGGCTGGGGATTTTGGTTTAGTTTAAGGTTAGGGGTTTATTAGTTTTGGTTAGGATAAAGGGTTAGGTTTAGATTAGGATTTGATTTGGAATTGGTTTTAAGTTTAGGGACCATTTGTGCCAGATCTGTAAATTCAAGGACCATTTATGTCAATTCTGAAAAATACTTCCAAGGACCAATCTTGACAAATTGAGCATAATTATGATCCACTTTGGTAAATTTCTTCCCCGGCCTCGGCTTTTTGAACTTTTTCCAGTCTCGTGCTCGGTTTTGTCCGTTTTTGCTCCGTTTTCAATCCTTTTGTACCTGAAACACATAAAAACATAAACCAATAATATTTGCAACAATATTTGATCTATTTGGGTGTTTTTGGTCATTTTTGTGTCTTATATGAGCATAAAATGATGAGTAAATAGGCACTCATCACGCTTACAGGTTCAGATTTCGAGATCGTTAACAGCATAGTGTGAAAACTTTCTCTAATCTTGACCAAGGCCGTTGAGAGTCGCTAAAGTATACCGAGGTATTACTTCATGACTGTAGACTGTTTGAAGCACGTAACCATCATGATATAAGGCAAGATCCGAGGATCTCATTAAGACTCTTGTACACCATGTGTCCTTATTGGTGAACACAGGTGTATTAAATTGAAAGTGTTCCTAAGAGATTTTTCATGAATCTCATGTCTCTAGACTCGATAATGTGCGTTTTGATTTTAGTAGTCGGAGGCATGGAGCAGAGTGCCACCTTTTCAATATCAACACATCTCGGAGTGAGAGGCTGATAGATTATGCAGTGTTCACCGTGAGAAATGAAACAAATATCTTTTAAGAGATATCTGAGTGGCTAGGAGGGGTGGTGCAGCGCGTCACTGGGTCCATGACGTCTTGTCCTCAATATCAGTATCAACTTTGGAATAACCGATAGCAGATGTATTGACCCAATTTCTGCCCTAAGTTTTCATGGAGGGCTATTTCTTTTCACCCTTTCATTAAAATTTTCTTTTTCATTCTTCAACCCCTTCTTTCCCTTTCTCATTTACTCCTTTTTTCAATCTTACCTAAGGACTTCTAATACTAATCTATTGGAATTGTCCTTGGGTAGATCCCTCCGGCTCTGGCGGATCATAGGACAAAAACCTAACCATAATCACCTTATTACTCCATGATTATCCTAGATTTGTTGATTACTTGCCATAAAACCTTTTTGTGAAAATCTCTCAAAGTGTTTATGAATAAAACACTTTTGGTTAACACTTCGAGAGTTTTGCATTTTTCTGAAATACTCTCCCTTCACAAGTGCTCATGCATTTTTAAGATAAATTTGCACATGTTGGGTAGAGTTCGCACATTTGAAATGATTGATTTTCAGTTGATATGACCTTTGTGAGACACGTTTACATCACTAGTTAGACTAGCTTGAAATTATTACCCGTCCCGGTCATATCAAAAGAGAATCTCTCGAATTAGTACATTCTATTCAGACAAGTCCTTTGCGAGACACGTTTACATTACTGGATAACCAGCTTGAAATTATTACCTGTCTCAGACAAGTCTTTTCGATTACTGACTTTTAATTTTCGTCAATTCGTGGGTTCATACTGAGTCTTTTTGAAGAGCTCTTTTTGAGATTCAATCCACGATCTTTTAAACTTTTTGATCAAATATTAGTCACGTCTTCTCCCCCTCAAAAATAGCATTTCGTGATATTTTTGATATCAACGGTGTAAGAATCAAGAATCGGGTTCAGGAGGTCGAAGTTGATGGAAATAAGCCATGGTTTTAGAGAGAGAAAGTAGAGAGAAGGTGGAGAGAAAAACTATATATTATTGATATGGAAATGAAGTTACACTCTCACACCCCTCAAGTGGAGACTTGAGGGGTATTTATATGACTTACAAGACAACTATTCGAATATTACATAATAAGTCCCTGCACTATATGCATTCTAGTTGTCTACTCCAATTCACGTAAATATCGCTCAGCTTCATTTCTAACAATCTCCCTCCAGCTGGAGATATACGTGAATTGGTTACAATGATTCCTAACAAGTACATAACAATGATGAATTCAATGCTGAAGTAGAGCAGTTTCCTTTGAGGATGTCTTCACAGCTCTTGATTTCTCGTATCTTTCTCAGCTTGCTTGAATTACTTGCAGGATCACTGTAATGATCTAATTGGGTTATTACTCCCTCCCAATTAGTAAGCCCATTTCTTTTACATGCTCCCTCCCAAATTGACAACCCGTTTGATATAGCCCTGATGCTTGTAGAAGAAGTTTCTCTTAAATCTTGCCCAAATATCTTCAGTCTCTTGCACAGCGGAAAATGGATCATAGACTGATAATCTGTAACTTCTTCACAGGTTTGTTTGGGGAGCATTATATCGACATCTTCAACTCACTTAGAATGCTTCCAGTTCTTCAATAAAAGCCCCGATGTACACATTTCTCCCTCCAGGATGATGACGATCTTTCGGACTCATCCTGCATATGTGTACATAGACATATCAACTAGAAGCAACATACAAATCAATACCCCATGAGTGGATGCCGATACCTATTCTCTCTACAATTCTCTTCATATCAACCTCTTATAAAAAAACAACGGCTTTTTGTAGTGACTACTGATGGAGAAAACCCACTATGACAAACTTGAGACTGAAGTAGAATTACCCGAACTTGTGACTTAAACTTGCACTGTTGTATGACTAAGAACCTATACTGAGCACTACAACGTAACTCCTTTAAGCATAGGCCGTTTCATATACCCATCCAACCTTCCTTAACTGTATATGAACCTCTCTTGAATTATCCACATCTTTGTGTGACACTGAGTACTACAATGTATCTCCTTTAAGTGATAGTTAACTAGGTCTTCGTCCATCCACCCCTTGACCTATGAAAACTAGATAACCCAAGACTTAATCACTATACCCATGAGTGCCCAAACAAGGATCTCGAAGAATCATGCATCCAACCAACCCCGATATCTTCAAGATACTAAGTACACGTACCCGAGATATTCCACTTCAACTTCAAATAAGTAATAATGAATCATCATCCTTGTAGTCACGATTGATAACAATCAATATTTAGCCATTGTCATTTGATTGTGATTCTTGATCAGGATCGTTTTAGCGATATGTGGTTTTTTGAGGATGAAAACCGATAATATTTTTGACACGTCACATGCAAACTCACGTCTCAAAAGCACACGTCTCATGCACACAAGTGAAAAGATTAGATTTAATATCTCTACTTTACACGTTTCATGCAACACATTTGCAAACCACACGTCTCATGCAAACTCTTGTATTATAGTGAAATAATTACACACGTCAAATGCAACTCTTGTCATCTTTAAACATCAACAAACACAATAGATTCTTGACTATTCTGCTTCGACTGGACTTCAACAAACTTACTTATGAAGAAACTTGACTGTGAAAAGTTCGACTATACGAAACTAAGTCGTTCGACTATATAGAGGTACAGTGGTTCGACTAAATTTGCTTCGACTAGACAACCTTTGATCGAAGAAGTTCTTGTTCGACTAGAGTAAGTTGTTCGATGATGATGATGATGAAGTTGGTTCAATGATGAAGTGGTGCGATGATGAAGTTGGTTCGATGATGATGAAGTTGGTTCGATGAAGTTGGTTCAATGATCTTGTTGCTTCGATGAGTTTTCTGGTTCGATCAAGAGTTGGTTCGACAAGCAAATTGCTTCAACTATGAATCTGGTTCGACTAGGTTATCTGGTTCGACTAAGTGAGATGCTTGATCAAAGGATTCGTTCGACTAGTAGAGTCGTTCGATCAACATAATCTAACTCGATTAAGTGATTTGATTCGATGAGAGTTGGTTCGACTAGAGTTTGCTTCGACTAGATCTTTTCTCGTTCGATTATTCTGCTCGTTCGACTAGTCTAGTTCGACAAGGTACTCGTTCGATCAGCCCAACTTGGTTCGACTATGTCGTTCGACTAAGTCGTTCGACTATGTCGTTCGACTATGTCGTTCGACTAAGTCGTTCGATCAACTTAATCTAGCTCGATTAAGTGATCTCGTTCGATCAATGAAGTTTGTTCGATCAAAATAGTTCGTTCGATCAATGTGGTCGTTCGATCACATTTTCTCGTTCGATCAAATTTTCTCGTTCGATCAAAATGACCATCTGATGAACAGTACCGAGCAGAAACACCTCAAATCATAAATATTTCACCTCAAAAACCCCATGATTCACCCCTGGTTAGCTCTGACGCCAATTGAAACGATCAAGAATCGGGTTCAGGAGGTCGAGGTTGATGGAAATAAGCCATGGTTTTGGAGAGAGAAAGTAGAGAAAAGGTGGAGAGAAAAACTAGATATTATTGATATGGAAATGAAGTTACGCTCTCACACCCCTCAAGTGGAGACTTGAGGGGTATTTATATGACTTACAAGACAACTATTCGAATATTACATAATAAGTCCCTGCACTATATGCATTCTAGTTGTCTACTCCAATTCACGTAAATATCGCTCAGCTTCATTTCTAACAAACAGATTAAAATAAAACTTTTTGGAGAGATAGACCGATTTTTTTTAGCATGAAATCGGAACATTTTTGTTTTTTCATTTTATACTCCCCCTTAAACAAAGCATATTTTTAAACTTTTGAGTTTAAAATCAATTTTAAGGGTTTTGGAGGGAGTTATCTTGAGCACAGATTTTGAGAGAGATTTAAAAAAATCTTTTTGAAAAATCTTGATCATGTGCTCAAGGTTTCTTTTTATTTTGCCATTAACAATACGAGTCCTGATCTGAAATAATAAGAAGTCATCATTGTAGCATTTATTTTGAAATCTTTTCGAGTTGGCGTACCCAAGCTACAATAAAAGATTTCACGTTAAAGCACGGGTTTCGTACTGAAATATACGAAAGACATAGTGAAGAAATTTTGAGAAACGACATGTTTTAGAAAACATTTAAATGAACTCTCGCTCAAGCATCTGTACATGTCCGTATCATTGTTGAATGACATTTCTAGATACGTACAGAATATCGATTATACGAGAGACATGTCGTGAGAAGAATATTTTTAGATTTTTGATTTTATATTGTTTTTGTATTTTTGAAATTTTCTATTTTTGTATTTTGTTTTTGTTGGTTTTTCAAATTTTGTATTTTCTTTTTTCAAAAATATTTATAGCGAAGCTTTTTGAGATAAGAAGTTTCGAGGAGACTTTCTGACTCTTCGGGAGTTAGGCTTCGCATGCCAATTCGTCGAACTAAATTATCAAACCTTTCTTTTGGAAGGGCTTTAGTAAATAGATCGGCGAGTTGGTATTCAGTCTTCACGAAGAATAATTCAACAGTACCCTCTTCTACGTGTTCCTTGATGAAGTGATAGCGGACTCTAATATGCTTGGTCTTCGAGTGTTGCACTGGATTGCACGAGATGGCTATGGCACTTTTCGAATCACAATACATAGGTATGCCGTAGAAATTAAAGCCATAATCTGTGAGTTGTGTCCTCATCCATAGAACTTGGGCACAACACGCAGATAGAGACACATACTCGGCTTCTGCGGTTGAAAGTGCAGTACAATCTTGTTTCCTTGATGACCAGCCTACTAGCTTTTCACCCAAAAATTGTGCTCCACCTGATGTCCTCTTTGCTGTAACTTGGCAACCGGCATGGTCCGCATCTGAAAATTCTATTAGTTTAAACTCTGAATCCTTCGGATACCAAAGTCCCATGTTAATGGTTCTTCGTAGGTACCGAAAGATCCGTTTGACCTCTTGGAGGTGCAGTTCGGTAGGCCTTGCCTGAAACCGTGCAAATAAACAAACAGCAAAATGTATATCGGGTCGACTAGCAGTTAAGTACATGAGAGAACCAATCATGCTCTGATATTTCTTCGGATCCATGGGTTTCCCAAATAAATCAGCACCTATTTTTGTGAAGTGACCATTGGAGTACCAACAGAGTCACAATTTTCCATTCCATGTTTTTTCAAAATCTCAATTGTATATTTAGCTTGATTTATAAAAATACCACGTGGGGATTGATGAATTTGTAAACCAAGAAAGAATTTTAGTTCCCCCATCATGGACATTTCAAATTTGCTTTTCATGAGATTTTCAAAATGTTTTGAATGTTTCGGATTAGTGGACCCAAAGATTATGTCGTCCACGTAAATCTGAACAATCAAAATGTCATCTTTGAATTTTCTAGTAAACAAGGTCAGGTCTATTGTTCCTTTGGTGAAATTATTTTGTAGCAAGAAGGATGATAATTCGTCATACCACACCCTTGGAGCCTGTTTTAAACCATAAATGGCTTTCTTTGGCTTGTAGACGTAGTCTGGATGATCTTTGTCAACGAATCCCTCTGGCTGACTCACGTACACCTCTTCTTTCATAGTTCCATTCAAGAAGGCCATCTTGATATCCATCTGATAGACCGTGATGTTTTTGTGAGCTGCATATGCTAAGAAAATCCGGACTGCCTCAAGTCTTGCTACTGGCGCGAATGACTCATCAAAATCTATCCCCTCTTCCTTTCTGAATCCCTTGGCCGCGGGACGAGCTTTGTTGCGAATGACAGTCATTTCTTCATCCTTTTTGTTCTTCCATAACCACTTTAGATCAATGACAAGTTTGTCAATTGGTCTTGGAACTAAATCCCAAGTGTCATGTAGCTTGTATTGGAGAAGTTCTTCCTGCATCGCTTCAATCCAAGCATTGTCTGCCATCGCCTCCCGAATGTTCTTTGGCTCTTTTAGACTCACTGAGCAGACGTAGATGCACATGTCGGGGTCGGTGGCGAGCTGTTTTCTCGTCTGAACTGGCCTTGAAGGTTCACCAATTACTTGTTCTATTGGATGGTCTTTTTTCCACTGTAACGTAGAAGGGTACCTTGGCCGGATTTGACAAATGTGTGTTAGATGGTTCGTATAACCGTGAAGATGATTCAGCAGAATCCATTGCAAATGTGTTTTCGAATTCTTCTTCTTCTAACACAGCATCGTTTTCGTGTGGTTCTTCTTGAATTAGGGTATTTTGATTTTGTTCATCAACTCTTGGTAGAACAATTTCAATTACTGGAGTTGCTGGAGTAGATGTTGATGACATGGAGGGAGTTGGTGCGTCAGCTTCGATAGTTGTGGATGCATCTTGTGTTGGTGGTGGTGGTGGTTAATGTTGTTGAGTGGGTGCAGCGGAACGTTGTTATGATGCATTTGTCGAAGCTCCACCATAGTAATCATCATACATAAACTCGAAGAAATTTTCCAGTTCTTGATTTGTCAGTTTTTCGGTGTTAGTTGACTGAGCTCCTTGTGGTACGAGTCCTGAACTAATATGTCCAGAAGTCTGACTGTTTGGTGCGGGTCCTAATCTGGTATGATTAGAAGCCATCGGGTTAAGCGCGGGTTCTAGAGCGAGTCTCTCAGAAGCCATTTGTGAAATCTCGTCAAACTTCACATTCATCGTCTCCATGATCCTTTTAGTTCTTCTGTTATACACCCTGAATGCCCTCGAGTTTTCTGAATAACCGATGAAGATTCCAATATCACCCTTAGCTTTCAACTTCCCCAGATCTTCTCTGCCGTTTGTTGGATAGCACAAAGCGCCAAATACATGAAGGTAAGAGATATCCGGTTTTCGGTTGTTCACTAGTTCGTATGGGGTTTTATTGAATCTTGGATGGATTAGGGAACGATTCTGAGTAAAACATGCAGTGGCAACAACATCAGCCCATAAGAATAACGGTGCACTAGAATAAATCAGCATCGTGCGAGCAGCTTCCACAAAAGTTCTATTTCTTCTTTCAACTACCTCGTTCTGATGTGGAGTTCTAACAACTGAGGTCTGGTGAGTGATTCCAGTATCTTCAAAATATGTTCTTAACTCCTGGTTAGTAAATTATGTGCCATTTTCTGTTTTTACAATCCTTACTGGAGCTTGAAGTAGGACTTGAATTCGCTTCAGAAAGGTGATGATAATGCATGGTGCTTCGTCTTTAGACCTTAGAAACTTTACCCATGTATATCTTGAATAGTCATCGACGATAACAAGAATATACTTCTTCCCATTTATGCTTTCAACTCTCATTGGGCCACATAAGTCCATATGCAACAAATGTAACTTATCAACCGAACTGGGTACGGTTTTAGGTTTATATGTTGCCCTTTTACTTTTTCCTTGCTCACAGGATGGACATAGGTGATCTTTGGTGTATTTGAACTTTGGGAGACCGTTGACGATGTTGTCTTTGGCTAGCTTGGTTAAGGTGTCGAAGTTGAGATGGGATAATCTTCGATGCCACAACCAGGACTTTGTTTCGCATGCTCTTGTCATAAGACAAATTGGTGATGAAGAGGCCATTTGGTTTATGTCGATAGCATAGAGGTTGGTGCCACGATTCCCAGTTAAGAGATCATCTCCAACCAAATTTCTAACGAAGCAAGTGTTTCTCCTAAATGCAACCTCTAAATCTGCATCGCAAAACTGCCCGACTGAAAACAAATTGTGTCCCAATTCTTCGACATAGTAAACCCGAGTGATTAAGTAGTTCCCAAACTGAAGATCTTCATAACCCAGAATAGTTGCTACATGATCATTTCCAAAGTGAACAGTTCCCATGAACTTCCATACAAAGTTGATCAGCAGCTTCAGATTCCCGGTCATGTGCTTGGAGCAACCCGAGTCGACGATCCAAAGACATATTTCGATAACCTGCCAAGAACAGATGATTTTGCATTTGGAAACCGTTTATCATTTGGTTCCATGGGGTTAGAGGTAACATTTAATTCACACTCAGAGACGGTTTCTACTTGTTCTTTTGGAACCTTTTTTAATTTGCCATTCACAAGTATGAATTTTCTACCCGTTAGTTTCCATGCACATATCTTAAGATAGTTCCTAGGTAATATGCTACTAGTGGTTGACCTCGATGCTGCAATTAGTCTGTTAACATATCTAGTCCTAGCACTAGTTCCTGGAGGAACATCTTTCTGTTCAGGCATAGCATTCACATTCCCATTATTAGAAATAATATCATCACAAACATTTAACGATTTCTTGCACATTAAACAAACAGAGTCATTACATGCACTCGAAACAGTACTCTTAACATTACATCCAGATGACATATGTTTCTTATTAGAAAGCGATAAATTCCTAGGGTGTTCTTTTACTTCTTCCATTTTATTCTTGCATCTACTTGCATAGACAGGTGAGACTCTATTATTCCTTGTATTGCTCCTAGGCTGTAGTCTGCTGCTCCTAGAGGTACTTTCTACTCCTGTAGAAGGTAATGCACACGCATTAGGATTTATCGTGTTGTCCTTTGATTTTGTTTTAGCATTCCTAGTCTCTTTTGGATTATCTTTAATGCTCTTGTCTAACGCCCTATATGTTTGAGATGTAGAGGTAGACGCAGTAGTGGTACTAATCTTATAAAGACCAGGTGCTATTACATTCGATGTTTCGACAACTGCTTTCCCTTTATCAGCACATTTTGCTTTTTCACTTTCTTGTGGCATGGGTGTTGGAGTGACTGGTTTTGTCAAATCAATTATCACATCAGCTTTTGGAACACATTAAGAAATTGATATTTTTGGTTTTACAACCGGTTTGTCCGAAGTTGATGGTTTTGCAAACTTAGTTTCCTTACCCTTCCTTTTTTGACTTTCCAGCTGAGACTTCAAAAGATCAATTTGTCATACTTGCATTCTTCCTTTTTCCGATCAAGTTGTTTAAAATATGTGACATTTTCTTTTTCAAGCTTAGCAAGAGCATTTTCATATTTTAAAACAATTGTAGAAGTCTCAGCTCGAAGTCTTTCATCGTCTTCCATAGAATATGTTTGATAAATAATGTACATAATATCGGTCGACAGAGCTACTTCGAAGAGAGTGTCATTATGTATTTCCAAAACTTTGAGGTGTTCAATGTTTTCATTTGCTTCCTTTACCAGGGATTTGTGGTCCTTGACAAAGTCGGTTGTTTCTTTTAAAAGAGCATTTTCAACATTAAGTATTCTCGCACTGATGGCATTTAGTGGAGGAATAATTTCTGTGTCAAACATCTTTTTCTGTTCTGCACGAAAACTTGAATGCCAGTTGTTGATGCTAATATTTGTTTTGGATGCAACAAGACTTTGAAAATTTTCCATTCTCTTTTTAAGATCATCCAAATATCTTCTAGCTTCATTTGTGTTAAAAGGGTTGCTAGAGGACATTTGTTCTAAGTTTGAAAGATTTTTGGAAACAACTTTTTGTTTTGTTGAAACAACTGGTCTTTTGAAAACTTTTGGTGTTTGTTGTTGTTTAACAAAATTTACTCCAGAAAGGATGTTAAGCTTATTATAATCAATTGGTTTGATTTCTGGGTTCATTTGTCTCATTTTGATTCTACTCTGTTCGGCAAGCTCAATCGTTTCATCAGAATCCCGAACCTCGGGAGGATCATGTTTAGCATATAGCACATTACCATTATACAACACATTCTGTTCTTTCTGAGCTTTCTTGAGTGTATAAGGATTTTCACAACCGATAGCCATTTTCTTCATTGTGTGCAAAAGCGGGTTTGGATCTTTAATTAGCATATGAATTGTTTGAGCAGAATGACCCGTTTTGACAAGCAAATCTTCCAACTTCTTAATAGTTTCTTGTTTCTCAATGATTTCATCAAGAAGTTCATTTTCGCATTTTGAAAAATCTGCTTTCAACTGTTTCTTTTCTTTTTCAAGATCATAACAGGTTGATTTTTGTTTAGAAAGTTGGTTTTTCAAATCTGAAACTTCCGTGTTTAAGGATTTGATTTTCATGTTTAAATTCACATCGAGTGTGTCAAACTTGATTTGCAATTGTTTTTCTCTTGAAACGGAATTTCGATAACCAGTTTCTAATTCTGACTGTCGTTTGTTATTAAATTCAAATGCCTTCTCATTTTCCTTATACCTCTCAAGCTCAGCGGTCAATTTCTCATTCGCGGCTTTAACATCGCGATTGACCTTTTTAACTTTCTCAATTTCAATACTGCAGTTGTTCAATAATGATTCAAATAAAGCACGTGTTTCCTCATCATTCTCAGTATGCTGTGACTCGAAGCCTCCATTAGGATTCATATCTGGAGTTGCCAAATTAATATTGCTACAACTTGGCGTGTCCATATATGTATCATAAGTGGGTGCTGGAGTCGCAGGATGCTGTTCATTTTGAGGTGACATATCAAATATTTCATTATTGTGACATGTATTGAATGATGGTACCTTAGAGACTGCATTGGTGTCATACACAGGAGGTGTCTCAGAATCCATATCATACTTAGCCTCCTGAAGATTTGCCATAAAAATGCAGTTTGCATTGATGTCCTCAAGGTCTTCCATATCATCCATAAGAGCCATAAAATCGTTCTCTTCTGCATTCAACTGAAACCCTGCCTTTTCCTTTTGTGCCAATAGCGCTGCTTTCTGCAGATACTCTAGATCTTTCTTCTTTGGCTTGGTGGGACAGTTCCTTGCCATGTGACCGACTCCCTGACAGTTGAAACACTTTAACAAATTTCCCTGATTCATATTCCCAGCAACTGGAGCAGCAACATTCCTAATTTGATTACCAACATTCTGACCCCTCTGATTTCCAACAACTTGACCCATCTGATTCCCTGCATACTTACCCATCTGATTTCGAGCATACTGCCCTGAAATCTGATTACCCATCTGATATCGAGGAGCATATCCCTGTTGATTCCTATTACCTCCAACCATTTATCCTAGTTGACCCATGTTAAAACTCGGCTATGCAATCTGCCTGTTGCAAGTGTTCGATGAGATTCTTTGGTTGTTGTTGGTGGGTGTAGAGTAGCATCCTTGGAATGCCTTTGTTAGGTAAGCAAATGCTTGAGTCAAAGCAGCAGTGGACTCATCATTGTCATTGAATTCTTGTTCTGGGTATTGCGGATATTGTTGTTGTGGAATGACTTGTTGTTGTTGTGGGTAGAATGGTTGTTGTGGTATGACAGCAGTTTGTGGAACGTACTGTTGTTGCATGTAGTTCTGAGTGGAAGTTGATGATGATGGTTGTGTATTCACTGTTGCAGGTGTTGGTGTTTGAGCAATCAATGCAAGAGGATCATGTTGCTTTGCTAACTTCTCTTTCCTGACTTCATTCGCCTCAGCCTGGTTTTGCTTTAGAAAGTCATAGAGCTGATCATAGTTCACTTGGTGAAGATCCTTGGTTTGGTTAACAATCGTGACAAATCGTCCCCATTCTTCTGGTAGGTTGTTGATGAACTTGATGTTTTGAACAATTTGTCTTGGTGTCAACTTGTTTCTGATTAGCTCGTTCATGAGAGTGCAAAACCTGGTGTAGTAAGATTCAATGGGTTCCGCTGGAGTGGATGTGAACTTTTCCCATTCAGTTAGAAGCTTGTTTTCAACATCTTGTTGCCCAATTTCTGTGCCATGACAAAGCCTTCTAACTCGTTCCCACATATCATAAGCAGTTTCACAACTGTCAACAGCAGCAAATATCTCTCGTGGTAAACCAAGTTGAATCAAGTGCATTGCCATGTCATCTGTTGCAATTTGCTTCCTATCCTCTTCTGTGTATTCATGTTCGTATTGTTCACGAAAGAACGGTGGTGTGGGAGGAGTTGCATTTGGATCTCCAGGGTCTTGAACTTGACGAGGCTTGAATGGTCCATGTTTGATGGAGTGAAGTAGGAGTTTACCATCAGGTTTAGTTTTGATGTAGCGAAGCATACGGCTCGTCCATGGAAGATATCCACCTTTCTCAAGCATAGGAGGACGGTTTTCTGCACCGGCTGCATGAATGTCTTGTTGAGTAGCCATTGATGATGTTTCGTATGATAAAGTTGATGTAGGATCGTTGCAACGAAATAGGAGTTATGATTGGTGAAGGTTAAATTCAGTTTTTGTAGTGAAGTCTTGGTCTTTAGCTGAAGATCGTTTGAAGTTACTTGCAATTTAGATAAACTATGGCAATTTAGATAAAAGTAGCAATTTAGATAAAGTTACTAATTTTGACAAGACTATAATTTAGACAAGATCAAATGTTCACAATTTCAACAAAGTTATGTAAATTACAATTTAGATAAAATCACAATTTCTATAGAAATCTCAATTTAGACAAAATTATACAATTTTGACAAAATTTCAATTTAGATAGAAATATGGAATTTATATAAACTTTTCAATTTAGATAAAAATCTATCTAATTTATACAAATTAGAAGATGTTTCCCTTGTCGAAGTATTCCTCACACTTGTACAAGTACGAGAATACCGAGTTCACGTTTGATATTGTAGAAATTAAGTACAACACGAATTTAGATAAGTTTTGTAAAGTGCCATTTGGTGATGAAGAGGCCATTTGGTTTATGCACTAGAATACCGAGTTCACGAGAATAAGATTTATGTAATTCGGGAGGTCTTGGTTGGTGAAAGAAGATAAATATCTTCATCTTTTTAGTGAGAGAAAGTAGAGAGAGGGTGGAGAAAAACTTGTAGAATATTAGATTAAAGAAAATGAATGAACAATACAAAGAATTCCCACACCCCTCATGGAGAGTCATGAGGGGTATTTATAGCCCTATTACATTACTAGTTTGCCATTTAAACATAGTCCAAGTAGTCCCTGCGTGTACTACTTACTACAAATCTAGTCCAATTCACTCAAGTGAAGATATCTTTATAAAAAAGCGAGTCTAACAAGTAACATTACCTCCGTCATATTCTTGGTAGGTTGAGAAGAGGCTCTTGTTTCCCGTCATATGCCTTGAACAACCGCTATCTTTTATCCACTCGTCTGGTTCCAAACCGACTTTCAAGCATACCTCGTTTGAGTCTTGAGCCATGAGAGCAACTTCGTCATTCTTAGGCTCTTCGTCATCATCTTCACTCTCACTCCAAGCACCACTTACAAAAGCTCTTTGAGTCTTGTTCTTGGGTGGCTTGGGACAATCTCCTATTAGATGACTTGTATCTCCACATCTAAAATATTTTCTTTCCCCTTTTCCTTTCTTGTCATCACGATCCTTCCGAAAGGATTTCTTGTCTTCTCGAGGTTGTCTTACGAACTTTCCTCGTCTTCTAAAAAACTTCTTGAAATCTCTTACGGCCATGGCATATTCTTCATCTTCACTACCTGAACTAGATTCTTCGTTATCACTTGAGTCTACTCTAGCTTTTAAGGCAATGGATTTGTCTTTTTCCTTTTTACCCTTAACTATTTCCGAATCTTTTTCCATTACCATTTCATGAACTTTGAGATTTCCAATTAGCTCGTCAAGTGACATGCTTGAAAGATCTTTAGATTCTTCAATGGCCGTCACTTTTGCTCTCCACTTTGGATGAAATGCTCTAAGGAATTTCCTGACAAAGTTCTTACTACAAAAAGATTCATCAAGTGCTTTAAGAGAAGTAATGATAGTATTAAACCTAGCAAATGCACTATCAATGATCTCATCTTCAGGGATAACAAATTGTTCATATTGTTGAACAAGAAGATTAATTTTGTTATCCTTGACTTGTGAGTTTCCTTGATGAGTGATTTTTAAAGATTGCCAAATTTCTTTTGCGGTTTTGCACATAAAGACTCTTTCATACTCCTTTCTAGGTAGAGCATTGTAAAGCATCATTTTTGCCTCATTATTTTTGGCAATCAACTTCTTTTGCTCATCACTATAACGAGCAAGTGAAGTATCCTCATCCCGACCACTTGTGATATCTTTTATTATAGCTTTATGATCACCTTCTATAATAATATACCATAGATCTATGTATTTTGATTTCACATAAGTTTCAAAGCGGTTTTTCCAATATACAAAACCATTTGGTTCAAATAGTGGTGGTCTTTGCATAGATTGCCCTTCTTTGAAGTTTTCGAAATCCATGGATCGTTCCAAGTTTTAAAATACAATATTTTTTAAAAATCTTGAGTATCGTAGCTCTTGATGCCAATTGTGGAAAACTAGAAGGAGGGTTGAATAGTTTTACCGTTTTTAAAATTTATTTGCTTTGAATACTTAGTGTGAATTCAACTAATGCAAATAACAAACAATAAATAATGTGCAAGTAAAGAAAGAAACGATCAAACTACAACACGATTGTTTATAGTGGTTCGGTCTACAAGGACTCTTTTCCTTGCTCTACTCCACTCCCCGAGTCTCTAACTCGAGAGTTTTTCTTCACTAATCAACAAGCTCCCTTCTCGGCGCAGAAAACCTTTACAAACGTCGCTTACACTTTTTCCGGTACAAAGCTAAATACCGAGTTCTTTTACAAGGGTACAACCACTCCCGTCACACTATGTATTTTGAGGACTAAAATACTAACCGATCACTACAGAGGTTTTATGATTGTTTGGTACAAACAATGATGTGTGAACAACAACAATTCACACAGTGACTAACTAACAAGTCTTGCAACGCTTTGTTGAAGCTTGTGATGCTTTGATCTTCTTGCTACAAAGAAGCTCAATGAAATATAAAATACGAATGAGTTAGATATGAATGAAAGAATATATGATGTTGTTTATGCTTATGAGTGAAGAGAAAACAACAATGTGTGGCTTGCTATTTATAGGCCAACTGCCTCAGCAAACCACGGATGGGACGGATCCAAATAAAGGGATCCGTCCTTGTACCTGTTTGGTTCCGTGGGAACCTGACAGAATATCTCCACAAATCTTAACCAAATCTAACCAAGATATTTCCATATCTTTCCAAGGATTCATTGAGTAAAGATCTAAGCAAGATATTCATGATATCTTCCAATGATCTTCAAAATCTTCTAAAGATTTCAAAGTGATGCATGCCATGATGTCATAATACATTTCCATTTTTAGATTAAAAATGTATATGAAAGTGAGCTTGTAAAATATATATGAAAGTGAACTTGTAGAATGTATATACTAGTTAGGTGATGTTTTATATTTATGAAAGACTTATGACTATATATGTAAAAGACTTAACTATATTTATGTTTTGCTAAAAATAAAGTTTATAATTGTCGTTAACAAAATATAGCAAAGATCGTAAAATATAAATAATGTTTTTTAGACGATATTTGTATTAACAGACGTTGTTCTTGGTCTTTTTTATTAAACTAAATGATGGACTTAGTATCTAATAGCCTTTAGGTGTAAAGAATATATGTGACGACTTTATACATTATGGTGCCTTATAAAATCGGGGGCCTTAAAAATTTGGGGGCCTAAAGCGATGACTTTAGTAGCTTTACCCTTGAGCCACCCCTGACCTTTTAGCTGCAAAGATCTTTTCATTTCTTGCATTTCAAATCAACCAAGATGATGAGAATATAACGGATTCAAAACATGAAAGTTGATGTGCTTGAAATAACACTTTTTTTTTCTTTTTCTTTTTTTTTCGAAATAAGGTTTTTGATGAAATCAATAATTTCCAAAAGGAAGAATCCGTCTTGCATTCAAAACCCCACCACCAAAAAATATTTTTCCAAAGGTGAGACACCCAATCACATTTGGCCAAAATATGATCGAATGTTTCAAAATCATTGTCACAAATGGGACATAGGATCGAAGGTAATACCTTTGAGGTCCAACTCCACTCTTGTTGGGATACGGTTTCTCTCTACACGCCAAACGAAAATTACGACTTTCGAGGGAATGAGAGAAGACCATCTAGTTGGACAACTAGTCCTGACAAGCCTACATTTATCCATAGCAACTAACTGATTTATTTGTGGAGAGTGAGTATTTGACTCACATATACGCGGCCCAAAGGGGTATTTCTGTAACTGTTTTTGAACCATTTCTCTTGCTATCCATTAGATGTTTATCTAGCAAAGGTTCTAACGTGAAATCCCTTGTAAAACATTACACGTCAGAGTGTCAGACCATTACATCATCTTGATGATGGTTATGTGAGTATGTAACTTGCTCCGCATGTTACGAAGAGCCATCTTCAAAAGCGGGAGATAGGGGTTGACAGTTTTTATTCTTGGCAATTAAGTAAGCTAATCTGATCTAATTTTTTTTTTTTTTTTTTTTTGAACAAATAATCTGATCTAAGTTAATGATAAATAACTTATTAGTTGGATTAGTTACGTACTATTTAAGAAAGTCAAATTGGAATTACATGCATATAGTTTTGCTTCGGTGGGAACACAACTTCAATTATATTCCTAAGGGTGGAGGGAGTCATACTCTCCAACCCTCCAACCCTCCCAAAATTTAACCAATCAAATCCCTCCACCTCATTTCAATCCTCCAACCCTCAATCCAACATTTTTTAGTGGCGCCCATCATTTCTCCAACCCTCTCAAAAATATTTCACAAACACACCTTAAACCTTCAGCTCGCTGCGAGTTATTAACTCGCAAACCAAGCCCGTCCATTCAACCAGCAAAGGCGGCAGCCATTTGCTCGCAAACCCGTGCAACCCGCAAGGGCAACCCGTAGCCCACTCCTTGTGGCCTAACAAACACGACGGGTTTATTAAATTAAAAGAGATAAACATTTTTTTTGGCAACTGTGAATAAACATTTATCCATTCGCTGGCTAAAAGAGAGCAAAAGAGATGCCTTTGTATCTATTTAAACACACGATGTTGTAGCTCGAAATCCTACTTTATCATACCCATAACATGTAGATCGAATGGCATAAAGAATAAGAGAAATAAGATGGGAATAATAGAAGAATAAGAATGAAGATAGAGGATAGATCGATGCTAATAGAATAGAATGGAAGATGAACCTGTGAATATTAGATTAGAAAAGAAAGAATGAGATACAAGAGAGAATATCACACAGCACACACTCCACCTTATCTAAACTAAAAGCATACTAACAAATGTGGATGGAGTGTGTGCTAAATACAAAGACAGTTGCCCTAACCATTGTGGATCATGGGCGGAACTATTCATTGGTCAGGGGTAGCGGTCGCTACCCCTAAACTTTTACCCGGCGGTGGAATTTTTTTTTATTTTTACGTTTTTCGTACTATCTTTCGTATTTCGCTACCCCTGAAACAAATTTTTGCTACCCCTAAACAAATTTTCGTACTATCTTTTGTATTTCGCTAGCCCACTAAATGTTTAAAAATAAAAATAAAAAAAACTTAAAAAAAAAAAACATACATAAAAAAAACATACAAAAAATGGTTAGAGAACAAATTAAACTCAAATTGATAGTAGGCCACTAGGCTTGGGCCTTATTATAAAAACTCATGTAGTGGGCTTGGACCAACTTTAAACTCACCTTGTTCCATATCCATTGCACCTAAATAACTAATTCTAATATCCTATCATTCTATTGAAAACGTCAAGTTAAACACCAGAAAAAAAAAAAAAAAAAAAAAAAAAAAAAAAAAAAAAAAAACTGCGCCCCTTTTGCCTTAAAAAAAAATAGTAATTGACTAATTGTTATCTGCTTCTGCCATTCGATTATTCGCCCCGTCGGCCCTTCCTGGCTTCTTGCTCTTGCCTTAGGTAATTTCATTTTTCAAGTTTATTTCAATAATTTCATAATACTGTATTAGGGTTTTGCCATTTTGGTTCAATTTTATATGTAATTGTGAATTTGTGATTTCTGATTAGATTGAAAAGATTGAGTTTCGAGATAGTTAGGTTCAGATTGTTACTTTGTTAGACTGCTTAGGTAGTTAGGTTTATTATACCCTTGAAAAAATAGTCAATCTTTTACTAGATTTTTATCATATGTTTTTGTTCAATTTCATATGTTAATTCTAAGTGCAATTTGTAATCTTTTTGTATTAGGGACTTCAGACTTGATTTTTGATAGTTGAAACATGAAAAAACAAGTGCATATTGGCAATTTCTTTAAAAGAAAATTTCAAGAGGATGATGTTGGTTCTAATAATGTTGATGATATTGGTTCAACTCCTTCGGGTTCAATTCCTTCGGTTTCAATTCCTTCGGGTTCAATTCCTTCGGGTTCAATTCCTTCGGGTTCGATTCCAAATGGATTTGATTTGAATGATCTACCTTCGGACCCTTTTGATAGACCACCCATTGCTAGTTATCATCCTAATCAAGTGGATGATATAAGAAGACACTATCTTGTTAAAAAAAAAGTTGGCAATCAAGGTGGAAGAGATGTTTTTTCAAGTGAAGGCTTTTGTAATTGGAGTAAATCAAATGCCTTAAAAGATCATGTTGGGTCAGTTAATAGTCATCATAATAAGGCGATGAAAAAATGTGAGGATCTCTTGAAACAAAAGCAAGCCATTGATGTGAAGCTAAAATTGATAAGTGAACAAGAAAAGGTTGCAAATCGGTACAGATTATTAGGATCTGTTATTAGTGCTAGACACTGCCTAGAGAATAGATTACCATTTAGAGGTCATGATGAATCGGAGAGTTCTCGTTCTAAGGGGTGTTTTCTTTCAAATTTAAAGTTGGTTAGTGAGATGAACCCGGAGATTGGTAAGTATACATTGGGGAATGCAAAGAAGAATAATAAGTTGACGTCTCCACTAATACAAAAGGAGATTATTGATTGCTTTGCGAAAGAGGTAAGTAAAAGGATTTGTGATGAACTTAAAGATAATGTGTTTGGTTTGAAATGGCTGTTGTTTTAAGATATGATGGGAAGTTATGGTAACCCAAGGAGCCGGAATAATGTCATTACTAATCGACATCATTTTGAGGTTGAGGTTTTTAATACGGTTTTGGATATGCAAATTCAAGAATTTGGGAACCGGTAAAATGTGGTATCAACTACATTGGTAGAAAATATGTCGGGTTTAAATCCTAGTAAATGGTTTTCTAAGTTTGACATATCTAAGATAGTAGCCTTTTCTGAGATGTATCCGGTTGATTTTAATATGAACGATAGCGGGTGTATTTTGGGTGAGCTTAAAATCTTTTATCACTCGGTAAAGGAAGATGATAGATTTCTGAATTTGGATGGGATTTGTCACCTAGCTCAAGTAATGGTGGAAACCGGAAAAAATCTCTCATTTCCTTTATTTTATCGGATTTTGAAGCTTGCATTGGTTTTACCGGTTTCAACCGCAACTGTTGAAAGATGCTTTTCTAAAATGAAGCTTATTAAAACGGATTTGCGGAATCGAATGAGGGACGAATATTTGAACAATGCTATGGTATGTGCTGTTGAAGGAGAGACATTTGACGAAGTAACGAATGAAGATGTAATGGCTCGTTTTCTAGCTATGAAAGACCGAAGAGGAGAGTTCTGAGATCTATTAGGTATTTGTTTAACTTATTTTATTATTGCGTTTTTTTAATTATTTAAATGTACGGTTAAAAAAAATTATGGTTAACTTTTTTTTTTTCGCTACCCCTGAAATTAGTTCCTGGTTCCGCCACTGTTGTGGATAGGCTTTGAGATGAATTGGATGGGCTTGTGTTGGACTTAGACTTTTCTAAGCAATACATGGACTACACTTCTAATTTAGTCCAACACAAGCCTTTCTAAGACTATATTGTTACATATATTCGACACACACACTAAAGGATGAATGACCATCACTTCAATATAAATTTAAAGCTAACACACGAGTATGCAGTAGCTCTTTCAAACATTATATTCAAGCTAGCTATTTACTCACAATTGTCTCCAGCTTTTTTTTCTCCTCTTTTATATTTTTTGGATTTCGTAGAATGTCTTTAGCAAAAGATTATGATCATCTTAGAATTCCAATGAAAGATGTAGTGTTGGCGACAAACAACTTTGATCCCACCAAGGTGATTGGTGGTGGTGGGTTCGGACGGGTGTTCAAAGGAGATCTCCCGAAGGGACAAACCACTGTCGCTTTTAAGCAATTAGATCGTAGAATGGGACAAGGGAACAATGAGTTTTGGAAAGAGATCATGATGCTCTCCAAATTGAAGCATGAAAATTTAATCTCTCTCAAGCACTTTTCCACTCAGGGTGATGAGATGATTCTCGTGTATGAGTATGCTTCTCGTGGCAGCCTCGACCGTTATCTGAGTGATACGAGTCTCACATGGACCCAGCGGTTGAAAATATGCCTTGGGGCTGCTCGTGGGTTAAGTTATGTACATGATCCCACTGCGACACACCAACGAGTTCTCTATCGAGATATCAAAAGTTCAAACATCCTTTTGGATGAGAATTGGACGGCTAAAGTTTCTGATTTTGGCCTATCAAAAGTTGGCCCAGCTAATCAAGCACAAACATATGTGATCTCCAATGCGGTTGGTACGCATGGGTATTGTGACCCATTGTATTCGGAGGACGGCGTTCTATCAAAAGAGTCTGATGTGTACTCTTTTGGAGTTGTGTTGTTCGAAATATTGTGTGGGAGATTATGTTGTGAGTATGTTAACGGTGTGTTAACTAAGATTTTAGTGCCTGCGTGGAGACACTGCTACAATGAGAGGAGGCTAGATAAGATTATCCTTGTTGGTCTAGAAGAACAAATAGATAAACAATCTTTGAGCTTGTTTTCACAGATCGCTTATCGGTGCATCAAGAAAACTCGTGAAGAACGGCCAACAATGCGTGAGATTGTAAAGGAACTTGAGTACGCATTGCAAAACCAAGTAAGTTTTTTTCTTTTTCAAATATGTTGGAATGCGACGGCTCATCATCTCACTAAGCCCAACATATAAGTCCAAGTGGGTTCTATTCTAAAATCAAAAGGTGATAGAATGAGTAGCTCATCAAGCTTATATGTTGACTTTCAGATTTACTTTCCACTATATGTAAGATTAAGGGGCTGTTTACCAAAATCTGTCAGTGAAGGATACGTGGGTCCCATGTGGGTCCCATGTGGGTCCCATATCTGTTAGAGTGTCTTAATGAGGAGATGCTCTTTAATCTTCCTCTTACCACCAAGACCAAATAAGGGAATAATGGACCCCACTTTTGAAAAGTAATAATATAAAATTGATGGGTTCCACTATCTTTCTCCATTAAGCAAAAAAGAAACACTGCCCACTATATGTAAGATTAAGTTTGCACATCCAACAAAATATAATTCATGCTTTGGATTGATCTATTAATTCAAATAGTTTATAGTCCGTTAACGTAATATGTTTGTACAACTTAATGACTTATATCGTAACAGTATTAATTATTTTTTTTAATTTAGATTAGAGAGAAAATAAGGACGAAGGAAGTACCTAGCGGTGGGGTTGATGCTTTCACCTGCGCTCCAAACAAATGTAAAGGCTGTCAAAAAGCAGTTCATTCGCTTGAAATGATATCTTTAGATCGAGAAAGTTGTTATCACAAAAATTGCTTCACATGTAGCCAATGCAATCGCAAACTAACGGTATTTTTCTTTCCGGTTTAAATTGAAATATCCCAAGCAATTTATTTCAATTAGCCTCAAAACATAAAATCACAAACGACACGTTTGTTTGCCTGCTTTACATGTACTATATCCCCTTTAACCTTCAAATCATTGTTAACATTGTAAATAAGTAAATAACACTTTCAACACCATTATGTATACAAGTAAACTTTCTTTCAGAATTTTAATAATAAACTTTAAATTAATGAACTCTTATTTTACATTTATATCATAAAATGCATTTATTATTCATTAATTGAATCTAAAATCTACTTTAATTCAATGAAAATATGATTTAATGAACATAAACATTTCCTTATTCTTACCCTTAACATGTGCCGGGTTAAAAGAAATCTGATTTAACGGTGCTCGGTGAAATGGATTGGAACTATAACGGGTTAAAAACACCGGTTCCAATACTAAATAAATAATTGTTCAAAAAACAATACAAAATAAAAAAATGGAATAAATCTGTTATCTCCATCAAACTACAATGACTATTTAATTAGTAAGGCTGTAAACGAACTAAAAGTTCAGTGAACATTTAATGAACTATTCGATAAAAAGTTCGTTTATTTATTAAATGAACAAACATAAACAATATTTTACGTTCGTTTAGTTAAATAAACGAACATGAAAAAAAGGAGCGTCTTTTCATTTATGTTCGTAAACGTTCGATTATGCGTTCGTTAACATTCGTTTATATCCATTTATGTTTGTATATCATATATTTTAATTGTATAATTTAAAATTGGTCTATTTAAACAAAATAACACTTACAAAACAATACATTGTGCATAAATTAATAAAGTTTATTTTTGTTTATCTATTTTCATTTATGTTCGTTTAGCGTTCATTTAGTGTCTTAATGAACGAATATAAACAAACATGAACAACCCACTTTTTTAATAAACGAACATGAATAAGAAAATTCGTCTGTTTAAGCGTTCGTGTCCATTTATTTGTCTGGTTAAAATTAAATGAACGAACATGAACAAGGCTCTATTCGTATTGGTCTCGTTCATTTACAATCCTATTAAATAGCAAACCCTTGATTTAACTGGCTTTTAAATATTGTATTTTATTATTTAGCAGCTTTAGGTAAACAGTAAGTTTTGATTTTTAGAATAACCTTATTTAAATTATTTAATAATTGTAAGCATGGATAAGGTTAAAATAATAAGATGAATATTCGCAAGAATTATAAAATAGATTAAAAAATATATATTTTTAAAAAATTCCCACAAAAATTTACGACATAGGAGATATTAGTGGATAAAAAAGTTGTGAAAAAAGTTTTTTCAAAAATGTATAGTATAGTTTTGATTAAAAAATGGTGGTGTTGTGGTGGTGGAGATGGTGGTGTTGGTGGTGGAGATGGTGTTGTGGTGGTGGAGATGGTGGTGTTGGTGGTGGAGAAGCAGATCGAACGCGCAAGCAGAAAAGCAGCAGAAGATGAAGGAGATAGAGTTTTTTTTTTTTTTTTTTTTTTTTTTTTTTTTTTTTTTTTTTTTTAAGTGTTTAGATCTGAAAACTAATATATGGGGTAAGTTTTAGGAATTACTTTCTGCGGGGACATGTCCCCGCAGAATGTAAATGCTTATTTTAATCTTACTTTTTTACGGGGACAAGTCCCCGCTGAAAGTAAAAAAAATTCGCCAAAACCTTTGGCGGGATAAAGTAAATGCTACGAGGGAAACTTTATTTTTTTGGGAAATCTTTCTGCGGGGACATGTCCCCGCTGAAAGTATTTTGTAAATTATTTTTAATTAATTTAAAACTTTTAAAATGAATATTAATTCTTTTAAATTTAACTAAAAATTTTCTAAATGATATTTTACTAATTTAAAACTTTTTAAAATTATTTACATCACTTTTACATAATACACGAGTTGTTTAACGAACGATCCGAGATGTTATGGTTATACACGAGATGTTTAACGAACGAGCCGAGATGTATGGTTATACACGAGATGTTTAACGAACGAGCCGAGATATATGGTTATACACGAGATGTTTAACGAACGAGCCGAGATGTTATGGTTATACACGAGTTGTGTAACGAACGAGCCGAGATGTTATGTTTATACACGAGATGTTTAACGAACGAGCCGAGATGTTATGGTTATACACGAGATGTTTAACGAACGAGCCGATATGTGATGGTTATACACGAGATGTTTAACGAACGAGCCGAGATGTTATGGTTACACACGAGATGTTTAACGAACGAGCCGAGAAGTTATGGTTATACACGAGATGTTTAACGAACGAGCCGAGATGTTATGGTTATACACGAGATGTTTAACGAACGAGCCGAGATGTTAAGGTTATACATGAGATATTTAACGAACGAGCCGAGATGTTATGGTTATACACGAGATGTTTAACGAACGAGCCGAGATTTATGGTTATACACGAGATGTTTAACGAACGAGTTGAGATGTTATGGTTATACACGAGTTGTTTAACGAACGAGCCGAGATGTTATGGTTATACACGAGATGTTTAACGAACGAGCCGAGATGTTATGGTTATACACGAGATGTTTAACGAACGAGCCGATATGTGATGGTTATACACGAGATGATTAACGAACGAGCCGAGATGTTATGGTTATACATGAGATGTTTAACGAACGAGACGAGATGTTATGGTTATAAATGAGATGTTTAACGAACGAGCCGAGATGTTATAGTTATACACGAGATGTTTAACGAACGAGCCGAGATGTTATGGTTATACACGAGTTGTTTAACGAACGAGACGAGATGTTATGGTTATACACGAGATGTTTAACGAACGAGCCGAGATTTATGGTTATACACGAGATGTTTAACGAACGAGCCGAGATGTTATGGTTATACACGAGATGTTTAACGAACGAGCCGAGATTTATGGTTATACACGAGATGTTTAACGAACGAGCCGAGATGTTATGGTTATACACGAGTTGTTTAACGAACGAGTCGAGATGTTATGTTTATACACGAGACGTTTAACGAACGAGCCGAGATGTTATGGTTTTACACGAGATGTTTAACGAACGAGCCGAGATGTTATGGTTATACAAGAGATGTTTAACGAACGAGCCGAGATTTATGGTTATACACGAGATGTTTAACGAACGAGCCGAGATGTTATGGTTATACACGAGATGTTTAACGAATGAGCTCAACAACAAAGTTTCAGCTTATCATGTTCTAGTTTGAAAGATGCAATTCCTAACTAATGAGCCGAGTTGTTTCATTTGCTTGTCGAGTTGTACACGAGATGTTAAACTTTCCCACCAAAACTTCCCACCCAAAAAGCCCGCCGAAATTTTGGCGCCAAAACTTCCCACCAAAAGATCTATTTTTTTTACTATATATAACAGTTAGCAGATCTGCTCTTAACCACAAAAACACATTATACACTCTCAAATCCTCACAACCACAAACACACACTGTTATCATGGTGAAGATGGCGGAATTTGAAGCTTTTGCTTGTCCTTGTGGACGAGGAGACGTAATTCTGCGACAATCGCATCGATCTCACTCCCGTGGTAAACAATACTATGCGTGTCATTTATCCAAGGTGAACAATTACATACTTTTTTGTGTGTTATTTAAATAATTTGGTTAGTTGTTAAAAATAATAATTTTTACTCTTTAACAGGGTGGGACAAAGGAGTATGGATGCGATTTTTTTTTATGGAAGGAGGAACGACTAGCCAAAATGACCGCTTCTGTTGGAGCTTCAACGCCTCCAACTCATTCCGCAAGACCATCCACAACTCCAACTCATTACACTGCAGGACCTTCAACATCAAGTCCTGGAAATACAGAGTGCTCAAACTGCATCAAACTGACTCACCAGATAATGGTACTCAATAAAATGCTAGAAGTGTATATGCATCCAAACGAACACACAACTGATTCAGCTGCCTTATTGCACGACCTTTATAATGACATGGTAGGTGATATGGGAAATCTTCGTATGTAGGTTGTTGTGAAAACTGAGGAGATGTTTAACGAAGGGCCGTTTGGTTTATGCTGTTTGGTAAATTACTTCCAATGATGTTGTTGTTGTTGTGAAAACTTAAGTATCCATCAAGATTCAACCATAAGGGGCCGTTTGGTTTATGTTGTCCAAACAGGGTCGTTTGGTTTATGCCTTCCTTGTTAACAACAGCCCACAAGAGCCGTTTGGTTTATGCTGTCCAAACAAGGGTGTTTGGGATTGCTTATTTCCTGCACCAAAAGGGTGTTTGGGTTTATGACCTTATTTGAAGAAACAATATCACAATTAACAAACACGAAGGCAAACATTTTATTTAAAACACGACAACCAAACGAAACAACTCAAACGAAACAACTCAAACTAAACAACTAGACAACCAAACGAAACAACTCAAACTAAACAACTCGACAACCAAATGAAGCAGCCCGTTTATTTTTTTTTTGCGGCTACTTCCCGCTTTGCTGGAACTCGCACCATCTTTTCCCTTCCTTGCTCTCATTTCCTTGATACGTGCAAACGTAGCTTCGAGATTTGTTACTCTATTTTCAAGATTACCAAATTCGGTGTCGAGGTCCAACGTGCTTTCAGCTTCATCGTCACCTCCAACAGTAGCAGCTTGACCTTCAGCAGCACGTTGAGCTTCAACAGCACGTTGAGCTTCAGCAGCATCTAGCTCTTCCAAATACTCTCTATAATACGGCTTTCTCCTCAACCATTCCAGAATCTTGTCTCTCTGCCACGGTGCACAGTTCTCATAAGAACCATATTCATCAAAAATTTCCCAGCCCCAATGAAGTATAATTTCATTATACAGGAGCTCGTGTGATAAAGCCTTTGACCATTCCTGTTCCGGCGTTAAACCATCCATTGTTATGTGTGTGTGTGTGTTTTTGTGAAAATTTACGTGTTTTGTGATAATTTCATTATTCGATATATATAAATAAAAAATTGGCGGGGAAAAAGGAAAAAATTGGCGGGCCACTTTCGGCGGGGACTTGTCCCCGCCAAAAGACAATAAGTTTTGGCGGTAATAAATTTATCTTTTTGGAGCCAAAAACTAAAAATAAACTTATAGTTTTCAGCGGGGACATGTCCCCGCTGAAAGACAGTGCGGGAAAAAAATGCGGGAAGAATTAAGCGCTCTAATTTTGGTCAAACTTTGACAAATACGTTAAAGACTTTCGGCGGGGACATGTCCCCGCCGAAAAGTCGCGTTGAAAATTTTTGTAACTGGTCAGCGAGACTCTGCGCCAGGTCAGCAACTATTTTGTCGTTTAGCGAGTTTCGGCGGAGACATTGCTGTCCCCGCCGAAACCACCGTCGCCCGTCCTCTCTTTTGTTGTGGTCAAACGACATATATACTTTTAAAAATTAAAGTAAATCAAAGATATCACATTCGCTTCAAAGATAAATTAATCATGTTACAACGCACAAATAACCTTAACCTCGTTTCACACTCTTACAAACTTGAAATCATAACGAAATTCATATGTAACAGATTAGTGGCTACTCATCATTGCATGGAGTTCTATTTTGCAAGCAACATTCAGAGCAACTGTTCAAACAAATAGGAGGTCATCTTAAAGCTACACGTACGTCTTACTTTTACTTATACTATATAATCTTTTGTAATTCCGTTTCTTCATTTCTACTAACCCAAATCCTTACAATTAATGATGATCAGCTGCAGATTGTTCCCAAGAGGTATGCAATATTCTTTTGCTTATCTTTATAGAAGTATAGATAATTATATCAAATATGTTTTCTAAACTAATGAATTTAATTACTTACTTACAGAGAAGAACCTATAATAAAGTAGCTGCCTCTTTTTCCGGAGGACAAGCTAAATGTAATATATGTTCGAAGAGTAATGTTATTCAGACCTACAACACAAGCCTAAAAACATGCCTAATGCATAAATCACTTGTACAATTGTATTATGTACTTTCTCTCTCTAAATTTTTACCAATCATTTTTTGAAATCAACCAATTAAATCTTTAGGTTCATTTGTAGGCTTGATTAGTAGGCCTAACAATCATTTTTCATGTTCGAAAACTGTGTATTCAGAGGAAGAGGTTTGTGTAGAATTAACCTTCAACTTTTTTATGTAAACTATTTTTGAACGATAATTTCTTTATGCACTTAAACCACCTATCTCACAACGTATGTATATCTCACAAGTGTCTCAACCTAGATTTTTGAACCACAACTTCTCAGTTGATGGTTACACTTGCATACCAACAAATTAAATGCATTTGGTATTTATCTATATCTATACAATTTATAATACATTTTAGCACTTCATTCCTAATTAATTTTAAAATTTTCATAAATACTTTTTAAGCATTACAAGTAATTTAGCCATATTTACAACTATTCAAAACACAAATGCGTTTATTCAACACATGTAATTAATATTCTTCTTAAATCACTCCTCACTCAAAAGTACAACCATTTTACTACATGGTACAATCTAATCAAGCTACTAATCATCTATTGTTAAAATCCAATAATCCAATCACTTTAAACACCATTATAAAAACATAACCTACATAACTTAAAGAACCAGCACGTACAAATTAAAGGACTATCATGGTTAAAGTAACTCAAATAAAATTAAAAGATATTCATCACCACAGATTTTATTACAAAATATCCGTTCCCGCATCGCGCGGGTATTCTACTAGTATATATATATAATATATATATATATATATATATATATATATATATATATATATATATATATATATATATATATATATATATATATATATATATATATATATATATAGTGTAACTTTCAAACGAGAACCATTTTATCCGCAAGAACTGAGAGAACCACCAAAAACATACATGCAAGCTTTCAATAATTGTATTTTTGCACATATGTTTTCAAAACAACACATATGTTTTAAAAAAAACATAGTTGTTCTAAAGAATTTGATAAGAAATTCGAAATACAAAAATTTTCTTTGAAGGTGTGCATGTATGTTCTTATAAAACGTGCAACGACAATATTGCGGCCGTGTGTAAGGTTTTTGTGAAAAAAGAGGATGAGTTCATAATGATATTGAAGAACATAGGTGGATGTTTACGATTATTGATGATTTGCATGTATTTTTATTTTATTTTAAAAGGCGTGCATGTATGTTTTTGGTGGTTCTCTCAGTTCTTGCGGATAAAATGGTTCTCGTTTGAAAGTCCCCCTATATATATATATATATATATATATATGTGATCAAATAAGAAGAAAATTTAAAATAAGAATGATAAGAAGAAACCACAACCACTCATTTCAGATGCACCTACAAAAATAGATGTATCTCACCTTAAAATTCTCACTCCTATTTGAAATGTGTGGCTAGAAATTCTTATTATTCTTCTTATTTTAGTTTTTCTTCTTACCTGCATATCTTCCCTATATATATATATATATATATATATATATATATATATATATGACTTATGTAGATCGTCCAAAATTTATAGTATTTCGTTATATATTTCCCCTCACTTTTAATTTAGTCCATTTTCTATATAAATAATGTTGATATGATGGAGCCTTGAGATGAGAGAGCTATAGATGACTCTTTTCACTGGATAATATAACACAAATTCATTTTCTACACATATATATTATTAAAAATTAGTTGAGCAAAATTAGTTAATATATTTAGGGGTTTTTGTCAAGCAACTAATATGATTATTAGCTTATAAAAAATTTAATAAACTTCTATTTTTACTTACCGGCGTATAAAGTATATAAGCTCAATTGTATATGTTTATGAGCTAAAAAGAAAGAAACTTATGATACGCCGCAAATAAGCTTAATAAAACAACCATCACTACATTTCATGTTAATCTTTTAGTAAAAAGAAACAGCTTGCGTGAATTATGATATTGAGTCATAAATGTATTCCATCAAAACACAATTTAAATTGTAAATAGGTTCAAACTCGTAATATCTAACGAATAAAAACATCTACCTAATCATACAAATCAATAGCAAATAACGAACACCATTAAGTTTTAAAAGTAGTTTATGTGGTCAAGAGCATTTTGCAAGCACGAGTTCTAGAAAAATAACTAATCATAGGTATCTTATGGATCATCTAAGTGAATTAACACATATTAAAATTGTACTTTTAGTAGACTTTTTAGATATGATTCACAATGTAACGATTAGTAGCTAACTCAAAAAAGTAAAGCTACCCAAGGTTAGTTTCCTTTTTCTACACCTTGTGATTTCTTTTTAACAAAAAAGATAAAAGAATAGTTTGTGTTATAAAAATTGTAAAGTAAAACTATATAATAGTCAATATTTTTGAGTAGGCTATAGAATGGCAAATAAGTTTTGTAAGGATAATAAGTTTTTCAAAAACTCGGTGTAATTATTACATATTGATCAAGATGAATCTTGGCTCTATATCTGTAAACAAGTCAACCTTTTATCAAACAGCTCAAGCTTGAGCTTGACCCGATCGAGTCGAGCTTTTATCGAGTTCGAGCTTGAGCCCGAGCCCAATAAACCAACTCGAATCACATAACGAGCCAAGCTTGAGCTTTCAATAGCTCGACTCGAGCTTTTATCGAGCTTTTCGAGCCTTAATGTGCATAAATATTTTAATTTACATATTTATATAAACAACCTAAATATTAATGTGAATAATGATATAATAATTAAATATTTATTCTAGAAGGACTTTTTAAACTCTAATGCACCAAAATGTTATAGTATAATTTCTTTTCTATTGAGTTCTTCTCGTATATATTTTTTTACTTTATTAATGAGTTTGGCTATCGAATACAATGTTTATATATAAATTTGAGTTTTTCGAGCCAAGCTCAAGCTTCGTTGATTAATGCTCATAGAGCTCGAGCCTACCTTATACTTTTCGAGCCGAGCTCTAGCCTTGTCAAGCTCGAGCGCGGCTTGACTCGATTACAACACTAGTTCAAAGTTGAAAAACTATTAATTGTCAAAGCAACAAGATTTTTTCATTTCCCTATATATACGTTATTTTGAGATTTATTAATGTTAAAGGGACAAGTGAAACTTAGAATATTGAACTTAAAAACGAAAGTGAATTTAAAATTTAAAGATTTAACTGATATAAAAGAAAAAAATATAGGAATACTATACGGAACACATCTTGCATATAATATGTTCTATATAAAAGTTATACCTGGAAATTTAAGCCACAGTCGTTGAATATAAAGTTGGCTAAATATTTATTTTGTAAAGAGTTTTGCTGGATTTTACCAAATATCTAAGATACGGGTTTAGGATGAGTTTAGCGGATGTACGAAAATTAGAACGCCTTTATCCATTATTTAGGCAAAAATTTTAAACAAATGGGTGAAAACATGGACGGGTCCCAAATAAGCCATTTAGACATGGAACCCGTGTCGACCTGCTACTGACCCGATCCGACCATTGTGTACATTGTAATAGAAATGATATGGAAAACATCTTGTTTAAAATGATTTAAATGTAATATTTACCTTTTTATCTTCAAATGGTAATAGTTAAAGTTACTATCACGTCATACTGAATTCCCAATAGAGTCCTAATAAAGTCGCTCTTAATCAGATTGTTCGTTTATACTTCGTCTTAATCTTCGAAAGGAAAAAGAATAGATTTAGTAACTTATGGCTGAATGTAGAAGCTAGAGACGTAGCTCTTTGTGTTGGAATATGTGAATCATAAATAAACTATAAACACATAATCATCACGAGTAAGCGCAGCGGAATGGATCTACATAACATATAATTAATTAACATAAATTTAAATAGACACGTACCTTTTCGATTCCTAGCAAGAACAAGGAATCACGTGCTCCAAGAACAATATAAACCCTAATAGGGTTTTAGGATGGATCGACAAGGGTAAGTAACACTTCCAAGATCACAAGCTAAAGTAAGCTTGTCACTCGTTCCTGTACACACGTATTACTAGCGTCTCAAAGTGAAAAGCTAGGTTCATGTATCACAAATAAAACATCACAACACCTAGGGTTTGATGTTCTGCATGATCGAATCCCATAGAGATTTGACACTCCACTGTGAATCGTTGACTAACCAAAAGGTAAAGGAGTAAATCAACTCCTATATAAAACAAGGTTTTCATAGGGAAACATCCAAGATAATTACACCTGGCATTTTTTCTCATCCAACGAACCAAATTCATTCCAGCCTTTCAACATTAAATGTAAACAAAACACAAGCAATAATCGCTTAACAATAATCGAATTCATTTTCATCCCCAAAAATCTTACCCTAACGAAGATCAAACTTCCACAAATTCAATCCACCGAATTCATTTAGATCCGTCATCAAAAATTAACCTCCCATCAATAATCGCTTAACAATAATTATCCTCAATTTATTTAGATCCGTCATAAAAAATTATCCCCAATTCATTTAGATCGATCATCTACGAACAATGAAATCACCAAATTTCATCCCCAATTGGAAAACACCCTTATCACGATACATACCCGGAACCAATTATCACAATCATAACCGCAACAATCAACCAAACGAATCAATTAAGGATGTTTGATGGTTTGAAAAACAAATGGAATGACAGTGATTCTTGGTTTTGGTAAGATTTTTCAATTGGTTATTTAATTTCAAACAATTCTATGCATACGATTATTTTCATTGAAACCTTAATTTAAGTTTTTGATGGATTTGTGGGTTTAATTGATAAAGGTTTATATTTCTTTATTTTAATTCCGATTTATGATTTAAGGTTTGTGTTTTTGATATTTGAGTTAGCAGTCATCGTCTTTAGCATTTTTGTGGAATTGGGGATTTAAATATGTTCAATAACAATGATCGAAAAACAATCATGTTATTCAGTTTTGATTTTTAATATTTTAATTTGTTTTTTAATCTATGATAAGGTAGCCATTTTTGTAGTTTATTCTAGCCATTTGGTATTGTTTCTCCAAATATCCAGTTACATCCTTAACAGATTAATATTTTCCAGCAATCCATGTATATTATGTGTTAGTGTAAAGCTGTTCCATTAACAGATTAATATTTTCCTCATAAAAAATTTACCTTTATGTTATCTAAAGTATGTCAAAAATTTACCTTGTGAAAATAGTTAGAAAATAATGATTGCAAAACAATTTGAAAATTTGTGATTATCGGTTACAAATAGCAGTTTTACAAACGCATAATCAATTTTTAAAACGTATTTCAAACACCCCTTTAGTGTGATGATATCAAACTATTTATAATTGTGCGAGATATGTAATGTGGTATTGTAGTACTAACTTCTTTAGTCTACTAATGTTATTTATGGTACTGGGTGGCTTATATCTTTTTTTGTTCTTTTCACAGCCAATATTGGTGTATATGTCGAAGGTGGATGGGAAGTTCAATTTTAGTCCCATCAGTGTGAATTTTTGGACAGAAGTTGCAGAGGTTATCTTTGCGCTTATCATGCTTTTAATCCAGGTAAATCATTCTCTTCCCAGCACATGTATATTTATCGTACCTCATTCTTCTTTTCACAGCCAATATTGGAAAGTTCAATTCGTATATTTCCGAATGCTCAAGAAGATGGCTTTGCGGGTAATCCTTTTTAAGTTTCATGATAGTTGATATAAGATGTTGGGGTATCTTCTGAAAAATGATAAGGATATTATGGTCCGTTTAGTGTGACAGGTCAAAATGGAGACTTGGAAATATTGCTGGTCTTAAATATTTTGTTGCCGCCTCTGGAAAAATTCAAAGTCTGGTACATTATCTCATCTCACATTCTCTTTTATGGTAGCTGCCATGTGATTCATATCACAATCAATGTATTGGGATCTTCTCTCATTTTATGTGCTGTCAAATACGATATCTCGCACAAGTTGTGCAGTAACCTCATACCCATGCCAGCTTTACACATTCTATTCATGAGGCCAAAAAGGCTGAAGTTTTTATTGTTATTGTGATTTAAATTGATTCTCATCTTTATAATTTTAATTGATTTATGAATGTTTGATGGTTGTATGCTATGTTTGAATAATTATCTTTTGGTAATAGGTGTTTGATGAAGGTGCAGTATCTGCAGCTTATGCAATGAATGAGCAGCGGAAAACAGCAAGTTTTGAAGTTGAGTGGACTTATAGTATTTTAGCTCTGCGTGGTCGTTGGCTGAGTTTCGTTGGGTTGAGGGTTCTCAATATATTGTTGTGTTTGGTCATCAAAAAATTACAGTAGTCATTCTCGGCATGGATGAAAGGTGAGTGAATGATATATTTTTCAGTGTATTTGTCATTATTATTTTTCATTTAGACTAAATGATGAATAATGATTAAATACAATCCACATGTTAAATGAGTAAATGATGAGTAGGATCTCAAAGTAGTGCATTCTGTCTTTAAAACACAATACTCAAAGCAATAATGCAGAAGGATTCCGAGGATGTGTTTTTGTGTTTCATTCAGCATCAGTAAGTTTCTAAACATGACAGTTTTCATTACGAGTTATTGTCACCATAAAAATTAGCCTGAATGCACTATCTCCTTTTTATTGATATAACCACTTAATCCGACATACTCACCGTTAAACTGTCTAATTGTGCCAATAAAAAGGTGAAAAGGGACTTAATATTGGTGTTTAAAGCCGCGTTTAGGATCCGTCTATTTCATCTCTAAGTCACTATCATTATGTTTTAGGTCAAGGTTTTGTGTATATGTTTCAAGTTTCACTGTAATACCTATAATGAACTGGCATGTTGTCGATTGATAAAACATAAAATGACCTATTGTAATGTGTCCTTTTGTTTGTATGATGATGCAAGAAGTTAATAAAGGATTTTTACGATGAGCAAAGGGATTGTTGTGTGAGACTCTTGGATTGGAAAAAACCTAAAGAAAGGATTTTATGTGTTTTGCTTTAGTCTAACTTGGTTTATGTTGGTCTAAAAAACAACCTCTGCATCTCACGTTATTGCAAATACATAATAATCATTGAAGTTTGTGGGAGAAACCAAGAAATGTGAGCGTGTAAAAATAACATGACAGGTATATTCATATTCATAAACTTTTTATTCAATATCCTCTATGGTACATAAATAACATAAGACAAATTGACCCATTCACTCACTAATGGGTTGAAATTGCCATTCATGAATACACAAGCCTAATTTACCACAGTAGGAACATGCTTCTGGATGCCAAACAAAAGGAATCATGTCTAAATGTGAGGGACAGAAGGTATGAGATATGAAATTTTCATGTTACTTTATTGTCAAGTATTAGATTGCTCTTTGCTATATATTTCCGAGAATTCTACTAAGCTACAATATTCAGCAAAATCTACTGATAAACTTTTGTATTGGAAGTAATGTTGAACAAAGCTTTTGAAATGGTAATTTAGTAGTGAAAATACTACTTGGTAAATACACCACAGTAGGAACACGTTATGTTACGTCCTCTATTGAAATATAGGTAGAAATTTTGACTCATTTATTATACAAATGGGTCAATTTAAGTTATTCTGATAACATGTCAGTTAAGTAAACTAAGTTTGTATTGCATCCTAAATTGTAAACATGTCAAATTGTGAGAAAACGGGTTGAAGATTTATGAGAAAATAATCTACCATTTTTCAAATTACCCATAAGCTTTTGTAGTTATGCTCATTTTATAGTTATTTATATCATGCAATACACGAAAAGTAAAAAAAGTATGCGTGAATTTGTTACAACCTGTAATGATAAAAAAATAAGATTAATACTGATATTGAACTTCTTTTTTGTAGCCGGTGATTTCAAGTGTCTAAATAATATTCCTTCAATTTATAACATCATGATTCCACTTCACCAAACAAGCGAATCAAAGCACTTCATGTCATTAGCTGTTTATCTAAGGTAACATTTAATTAGATAAAATATGATGTGTGTACACGTAACATAAGTTAGCTATGTATGATGTATATTAGGCTCTTGCTACAAGCTAAATGTAAGGTGAACCCATAACATAAGTTAGCCAATGTATGATGTATATATACATAGCTATTTGCATAGGATTTGTATAGGAATTGGTCTCGAAAACATCATATTTTCCAACGCTAATCTTGCTGGTAATTTGACAAAGTAAATTTTAAGCTTGAAAAGTAATAGAGAAAGTGATGTTCCATTCGGGTTTAAACACTACATTGTTCGACGCCGACAATTTTAGGTCTTCATGAAGTGATGTATTATATGAATCATGTGCAGGTAATCGGAGTTAGAGTAGTACAATTCTTAAAGCTACAAGGAAACGTTAATGTCGATGTAAGACTGATCTTCGTTAGGATCTGCTTCTCAAATGGTATTATGTCCCTGTGTAAATCTATATTTTAGTCTTTTCATAATTAAAAAATACTGAAATTAACATCATTTAAATAATTCTTCAACTACAATGAGTCAATGTACACAACAAAATTTATTTAATACAATAAAAATGTTCGGTGTTCCACACCATATGTTAGTCAATCAAGAAGTCCTTCATCGAATTTAATTTTTCCATTTTTTTTATCTTTTAAACAATACTCCCTTCGTCCCATAAAAACTGTCCAGTTTGACTTTTCAGAGTCAAACTGGTTCAACTTTGACCTTAAATATTTTTTATGTGTTATATAATACTTGATGAAAATTTATACCAATGAAAAATACACTTAGAACCCAATCCATTCATATATTTTGCATCAAGTATTATATAATACCCGCAAAAATAGATGAGGTCAAAGTTGAACCAGTTTGACTCTGAAAAGTCAAACTGGACAGTTTTTATGGGACGGAGGGAGTACATTAAAGGTTATTTATGCTAACATTGTTTATATATTTTGATGGTTTATGAGTGAGTAGTCAAATAAAGTTATCTGTTATGCTACGCATCAAATGTTGGTATTGTGGTATCATGAGCATTTATATTCTTTTTACAGGTTGGTCTAAACAAGCTCAACAGGCAACATGCATTGAGGGACAGAGAAAAACAAGTAGTTCAGGTAATCTTCTCACCAACATTTTGCTGAGACTCTGTGGTTGCATTTTCATCTTACATAAACCATTTGTATGGGATTGTAAAACATGGAGTGTTTGGTTGCTGATTGGTGTGTCAAAACGAGGTGTTTGATTGCTGATTTTTCTATCAAAATTCTATTCATTTCTTGAAACTTCATTTCGTATCAGTAATTTGAACTTAAGTTCAGTAATAGTCTGATAAAATGCATAAGGTAAAATGAACTAAAGTTAAATTACTGTGTCATATATAGACATAATGAAGAGACAATAAAAGATAATGCAGTGCAAGTTATTTTTCGCATCAATCAAGAGTCATGATTTATTTTTTCTTTCAAGTTTAATCAACTTATAAGTTTGTTTCAAATCCACATTTTTTTTAATTCTTCAATGTTTTTTATTCCAAAGTAATGCTTAAAAAACAATATTGAGTAGAGGGAAAAGTGAGCAGGTTGTGTAACTAATTTATTCATGTAGTAACCGAAAGTGTAGTCAAACGCCTATAGAGTTTTAAATCATTTGATGAAAAAAGTTTGGATTATAATAATTTTTGTAACCATATACGATACATTAATTATCTTTAACAATCTAAAAAGGTTGGGCAAAGGAAACAATGAAGAAAGGAGTCAAAGTATTACATAGGAGAAGGTTGTTGCAGTTAATATACATATAAAGAACCTCAAGAAAGAAGATTCAAGTATGCTGCAAGCTGCTTGCAAGTTGCTGCTTACTGATTGCTAATTATAGCGTGTGGCTTACTTTTCCATTGAAAATTGTGTATGTGTTGCATTTCAGAGCTACCAAGACTTGAGATGCTTGGTCTTACTGGTAAACAAATTGAGGGAGAAGTCAACTGATATTCAACTTATCCCAAAGACTGATGCGCAACAGAACGTTTGACAAAAGTACAAGAAACATGTTATTTACCTTCATTCAGGATATTTTTTACAAATATCATTTTATGTTAACTTTTTTTTTCCTGTCAACATTATGCATTTACGGATTTTATATTTTTAATACATTTTTATTTTTAATAACAAGACTTAAGGCTAGCGCCCCATCGGGGCGGGCCTAAGGCTAGTTAATATACATGCCAAATACACGTCCCATACAAAACATGCACATGCATGATATATATAATATCTCCTTTTTACTGTATTGAATGTCAGTGTGTAGGAAAAAAAGAACCAATGAAATCGGTTAAGGATATTATGTTATATTGTCATCCGATTATATTGAGCAATGAGGGGCTTATATACACTCCAAACTTGCTCTCTAAGTTTGAGTCTAACACCACCTCAAGTTTCAAAAAATTCGACATTCAACCCCCTCCTTTTTCCTTGTTCGATCATATGAATATTTGTGATTTAATAATTAATCATAAATCATTATATTAATTATTAATACATTGAGACTCATACGTAATGTGTGCAATCCCGAAGTCTCGGGTTCGAAACCGGACATACAAATATTAATAAATAATCTATAAACTCTAACAGCTCCCACTTGGATATTCATTAATATAGTAATGACATGGGTCAGCCTAGCTTTACCTTCCCAATGCCCCCAGCTCGATCCGAGTTGTGGTTCTCCTGGAAAAAACCACGTGATGAAATTAATCATCATACTTATCCTTTTGTTACTAATACCGCGTTAATTTGGATATGGATCTTTGTCATTCCATAATTAACTATTATGTTTCTCGTTGTTTGTGATTGATCAAGATTACCAAATCATCTGAACGTCTTCCAGATAGACTTTGGGTATGGCCATACAAACATCTTGTCAACCCTACGAGGGGCCCAGCAGTATTATACTTCAAAACAAATTTGAAGGAACAAATCCTTTATTGACTACGAGCATAACCCTTGAATTTCACATCATTTTCCAAAAATTGCCCTTATAACTACCTTTTACGGTTAGCGTTAGACCATCTTACAGAAAATGAGCTACATTCTCGGCAGTCACCTGGTATCTCAAGTCTGAGGATAAATATTCATGATATACTTGATGACGACGATCCATAAAGTATAATCATGTGGTTGGGATAAGTCCTATATTCAATTTATCCAATATTGATTATCATGTGACATTGGTGTCTCAACCTTACAGTACATTCTACCAATCCTCACATTTGTCTTAGTTCAATAATATTCCCATATTATTAATCGACAACGGACTATTTAGAATAAAATAATAAAATAATTTTATTCATGGATTTAAACATGCAAATATAGGATACAATATTATAAATGAGAATAAACGTTATCCATACTTTATTTCATTAAAATAATATTGCTTAACATCCCTTATCCAAATACTAACTAGATCAATGCATGATAATTCTCATTAATGAATTATGCCACAAGTCATGTTTCACATACTTGTTGACAAGGCATAAATCAACTAATGTTGATCTATCGGAATTTTGAGAATACTTATTTTATATAATGAAATTCTTGTATGTGCGCATTCTATCTAGATATTGCCACATACTTCATAAAATGCGTGACATCCTCATGCACGAATTTATGACAATTAAACTACCAAACCTTGTAGTTAAAGTATTCTAATTCTTTATGTATAATGCAACTATGCTCATTATGAGCATAACTAGTACACATGGTTTCCAAATAAGGATGAGCTCCCACCATGACTAGTATTGAGTGTCATCTCAATCTTACTAGCATCATTGTATCAATCAACAATATGCTTTTTTTTAAAAGTTCCGTAAACTTTAATATCCATCGTGTAATGTTTGATATCTTCAAATCCTTCAAGATTTGACCATAATATCAATCAAGCAATAACTTGCCATATGGTTCATATTTAGAATTTTAGAGCAAATCCAGGCTAAGGATGTAAATTCTAAAACATATCCATTACACTTAGTTATCTAATAATTTATAATTAGATACTAATGTTGTCAATCATCTTGCATCCAAGCATGATACAACAAGCAACATGATGTACATGAATAATCCTTTTGTCAAACTTAGATTTTGTTCATGTCATATCTTTCCAAAGATATGTTTCTATCTAGCCATGCTAATAGATCATCATGTTCTTTTAGAATCAGTTATTTTACCGCTTATGTTTATAATCAAATAAACATATATTTCAAGGTTTTATTTTCTATATGAAGTTTCATTCCAAACTAAAACTTAACATATAAATGTTAATGGAATGTTACTTCCTATATGTTATACAACATATATGAAATAAGAAAATAAATACATCACTCCCACTAGCTTTCAGAAATATTAAGAAATATCTTAATTTTAATTATAAATCAAAACTCGATTTAATAACTAAAATAAGTATATCTTTTAGATGCATGCATTAATCCATTTACAAATGATTTGCACTTTTGTATACTATTAAAGATTATTTGAATTCAAACACTTCTTTCAATTACTTTTCGTCCTCGCTCAAGTAATTATCCAAGAAAGAGTTTTGATATTCCATGATGCGTGGTTTTGCAACCTTACAACAGGTTTTACCTCTCGAGGGATCTCAAGAGGCTTACAACCCCACCAGGCAGTGTACCTGACCGATGTAGTATAGTGTAATGGTAAGTACGGGGGATTGATCGTTCTCCACAGGGAATAGTGTTCGTTAGGTATGAAAAACTACTCTAATAGGTCTAAGGGTGAGAGAAGATTCTTTTTTATGTTTTTATAATTTTATGAAAGCAAGTAAAATCTCGGGTTTGAAAGAGTGGGCGGAATTAGTTGCTAGTCAACTAACCCAAGTTACTACGAATGCAAATAAAATAAAATAACTGAAAATGAAAAGGTTGGTGAAAACTTATGTAGAGAGAAATGTGTTTACTTAGATTTCCTTACTCCCTAACTATCTTTTACCGGTTGATTAGTGTGTATTAGTTGCGTGGATGACGGGTGTATTCCTTAATACCATTTGTGGGGTGGCGTACGTACTTCCCCAACTCTACAAGCTCCTACTTCACTCCTATGTCGAGCCGGCTAGGAAGCTTCTAACATGGGATCACTAGAATTCGCTTGTGCATTAAATAAAACCATAAAAACCTTTAGTACGCATTGGTTCATGTTTCTTAAGACGTTCAAGCAAGTTACCGAATAGGAAGTTAGCCAGTTTTCTTAAGCCTAACATAGATGAACAATCATCCAATACAACTAACAACACACTAATAACCAATAATCAATAGCTAGGTTTCATTAGATCTAAGCAAACACAAGATAAATCTAGCCTAGCATGTTAAACAAAAGACAAGAACAAGATAGAATCAAACAACACATAGACATAATGAATGATTAATTGATAACTTATCTTCAATGTAACATGGAAGATCTCAAGGCAAAAAGCCTTGAAAAAGCTGCCAAATTCGTCTTAGGGTTTTCACACACAAAGTTCCTCAATAAGTTCCACCTAATGACAAAAAATTGCAAAACTATATATAGACTTTCAGATCTGACGGCGTCACGTTATGGAGTGTGACGCCGTCACCTCGCCGCTTTTAGGGTTCCCGGATGACCTTCTTGACGCCGTCCCTCTTTAGCTCTCCAAAATCCGTTCTGGCTTATCAAGGCTTGACGCCGTCAGATTTACTCGTGACGCCGTCCCTCTTTAAATTAAGCCGTGACGACCTTGATCAGATTAAAGGGTGACGCCGTCAGAATTCCCATGCAAATTTCACTGGCTTATCATGAGTAATTTTCACATCCACCTTTTTCTTGCCAATCCATGACGCCGTCTGGAGTAAATCCTGACGCCGTCCAGTGTACTTTTCAGCCGATTTTGAGACTTTGTCGTTTTCTTCACTTTTATGCTCCAAAAACGTCCAAAATGCTTCCTTTTTCAGATTTCTTCTCCAAAGTACCTAAAATGACAAAAGGAACGATTTAGGGCAATATTTGATCAAATAAATACGATTTAGGGCTTAAATGACCCCTTAAAAGCGGTACACTTTTCGCTTCATCAAATACCCTTACACTTGAGATTTGCTTGTCCTCAAGCAAATGCGCTTTTATTCTAATCAAAATACAAGTTAGGGGTCATTTAATGCTAACATAAAAGTAATTACAACAAATAATCGTTCCACTTTAATCATAATAAGCACGGAGATTACAAACTAGCACCTCACAAGTAGTGTTTAGATACTCACATCTCTCAAGTGTCATCAAAATAAATCTCATAAATGAAAACGGATAATATCTCTCACTACCTGTCATAGCAAATAGATTACCATAGGCTTGGGAAAGGATCAAAAACATCCTCCACTAGGCGTAAGCACCTAAGATAAACTATCAAAGAGGGCTTTTACATGGGTTATAACGTTAGGTGTAGGGAAAAGGAAAACACGGTTTTGTTGGATAAAGGATATTTTACTGGTGGCGAGTTAAAGATCTTGATCAATTACATGTACTATACAATGTTGCTAAGCCAAGACTAGACTCGATTTAAGCTAATGAAAGAAAATAACAAAAACAAAAAATAAACATAAAATGAAACGGGATGGTGGTCCGTATGTTTTTTCTACTTTTCTTTTTCTCATTTTTTTTTTTGTATTTTTCTTAATTTTTTCGATTTTTTTTTTTTTTTTTTTTTTTTTTTTTTTTTTTTTTTTTTTTTTTTGCATACACTTTTGCCCTACCGTCCAAAATAATACATCATAGGGGCGTTGCATTCCCCTTACACTTGAACTTTTACATAACTTTACAAATAACTATTCTAATGACTCGAATTAAGATAATTGAAACACTTGGAGTACTTTTAAAATATTTAGCACATATGGGGGTAATAAATGTTGTTCTTCCCCATTACTCCATTACACTAGTACTTTACCCATGAGTCCCAATCGTCCCAAAACAATATGTACAAGGATATGACTCGACTTAGCAACCATGTAATCAATTAGATAATTAACTTGGGTTTAAACAAATGTTGTAACAATAATGCACTAAAAATGAGTGCATACAAGGTAGGCTAAGGCGATTTGGGTGTACATTTAAGTGGGGTGTAACAAATTCTTCCTTTAAGTAAAATGCTTAAAGGTCGAAACGAAAAGATAGGCTCTGAGGGGTGTACTAGGGGTATCGTGTACTAAAAATGAGTACAACGCAAAGGGTGTGGGAGAATTACTTGACCAATGTAGCCAATGTAATTATAACAAAAACACAGGTGTAAAACAATGGGTTAATCCTAATGCCTCTTATCATGTAGTAAATCTAACTACACGAATGTAGTCTCACTTGTGGCCTTGGAATGGTCCTAACGCAAGTTCTAGAATCTAAGTGCTACCGGTACACACATCATAGCATAAATGCTTTTCCTACCAATTCTAGGGGCGAACCTCACATATTTGGGGTGGAAATTTTTTTAGTGGTACGGTTTTTGTGCTAGTCATATAACTCCTATCCGTGAGACGCTCATTAAGATCAAAGTTTCACTCCTATATGTTGTAAAAAAATTTAAATTTGGCACTAAAATTGCCCTAACAGGTATTTATCTCAGTTTTATTACACATCTACTATTAAACAAACAAAAATCAAGCGTAATAGCATTCTCTAATCGTACTTTTACCCCCCCCCCCTTACACTTAAGATGAACATTGTCCCCAATGTTCAAATAACAAATGTAAAAGCATAAAGGTAAAAGAATGAAATCAAATACTCCCCTGATTCGTTCGGTGGATAATGAAGTAACACGGTTAGATCTTCTTCCAAAGAGAATGTAAAAGCTTCATGACTAATGCATCGCCAAAAGCTTGATTCCACATACATTTCCTTGTCCAAAATAACCTGTTAAACCTGAGAAAACAAACACGAAAACCGGCATAACATCGGCGGGATAAAATCTATATATAAGGATATAATGCTTGTGGAATGATAATTTTGCAGATTCCTGGAGATTATAAGTTATAGATTTAATAAAAACTTTTTATGAAAACAAAACTTTCAAAAATTTTCAGAAAATTAAACCTGACGCCGTCAGGTTGTAAATCCTGACGCCGTCAGAAACAATCTGACAGAATTCTCATGTTAAGTTTCCGGAAAATTTTTTGGAAAAACCTATACCTTACTTCCTGGAAATCCTGCAAAACATCATTATGACTCGATACAAGCATTTGACTCAAACAAATACTAATATGTATGTTCATTTATTACTATTACGATTCACGTTCATTTGTGTTCTAATAAACCGATTTAGATTTCCCTTACACTTAACTTTTGCAAAATACCTTTATATGTAGTTAAGACGAAGTTAAAAACAAGATAAAACATTTTCACAAATTAGTTTTTAACATGAATCAATAATAATAAAATTTAAACATACATACGGAAACAAATAAAATCAAACAAACAAATAAATAAACACACAAAGCAAATAAAATAAGCAATCAAATAAGGCTTGCATGCAATAAATAAAATCAATGTAACAAATGTTAAAAGGCCAACAGAGGCCTTATCCTAAATTATTACAGACCCAATTGTTCTAAATCATACAACCAAAATTTCAATTGTTCAAATATCAAAACATCAAATCAAAGCATCACTGGGGTGGAGGACCTTGGCGATAGTCGTAACCAGGAGGGAGGTGCCCGTAGTACCCGTATGGTGGGTAATCCTGCTCACGTCCCGGGAAAGGGTCAATCTGCAGGTGTGGGTCAACTGATCACGTGTGGATAGATGCTGCATCTGACGAACAGTGTGATCATACATCCAGTCAAACCTCTCGTCCACCCGGGTCCTCCAAGTATCAACCTGGCCCATCCAGGTCCCCTGGTGAGCCTGCCAATCCCCCCTGCTCATGTGCCGGTAGTAATCAGCTGTACCGGCCTCATAACCCTCATGCTGCTGCTGCTGCTGAGGCTCCTCCTCCTCATCATCCTCACCATCATCATCCTTAGCTCCGGCTGGATGATACCACATAAAGGACCCATCATGCATCTCCATAATCACCTCCATCTGCTTCAGGGACCTCACCTTCACCGTCCTGCATGCATCACCACTCAAATACCTCATGACCTCGGGCCTGAGGACTCCATAAGATTGGGCCAGCCGGGTGATAAACATCCCACCATAAATCCTGTCTCCTTCCCTCTCCCCAACTCCACCATGCAGAAAGCTAGCAACCCAAAATGGGATGTTGCAGTAAACCTCATTAGAGTAAATGGTGTACAGGTAGAAGAGATCTGAAGCGGTGACACGGTGGTAAGAGCTGTGACGCCCTGTCAAGCTGTAGGTAAGGCATCTATGAGTCAACCGAACCCTAGGCTCCCTGATTTGGGATGCCACAGTAGTCGAGGTGTACACCCCATCCCCAATAGTTTGCCAGAACATGGAACACCTAAAATCATTCTTCATCGACTCCCCATGCAACAACCTAGGCATGAACCCTGCTTGAATGGTATCATGCTGATCGTACAACCCAAGTCTCCACCAAACTCAGTAACCGAACACGTCCTTAGCTCACCCCCCAGCCTAAAATAGATCGTGGTACTGCCCACATCGGTCCTTGCCTCAGCCATGTCAAAGTGAAAAGTGGCGAAGAATTCACGTACCAATTCATCATAGACTGGCTCTTGAATTCTAAACAGTCTTTCCCACTGAGGGCCGGTAAACTCATCCGTCTGAAAGCTTTGAAGAAAGGTTTGCTCAAGACCTTCCCTCCTCAGAAAGCTCCAATCAACCACGGCCCCATTTTCGACCTTGTGTTGTAGCAATTGGGTGTATTTGCTTGTAGCAGCATCGTTGTCAAAGACACCCCAACTGAGGACCGTGTCCCCAAAGTTCTCTTGTTGAGATCGGGAAGAACTTCCTCGGCTAGGTCTTTGACGCTTACTCATTATCTGGAACAAAGCAGGGAGGAACAAAAAGTGTTAATATGTGAATTAAAGATTTGGTGGAGCATCAGACAGGTCTGACGCCGTCACCCTTTGCTAGGTGACGCCGTCAGGTTCGACCAAATTTAAATCCGAAATTACGAGGGAAAAATCAATATCCAAACTTTAAGCTTAAACCAAACGCCCCTTTTTACAGCAAAATGGGTGATTGGATCATAGGTTATGGTTCAAATTCGTGGCCTCCCCATTAGTGAATAGACCCAATTGATTGCCAATTATCAAATGCTTTAATTATTGCTAAATAACACTAATTAAAGGACATTATGAGTTCTAAGCATGAATCAATCCTAGGGTTTCATGAGTTGGGGATTTTCGAAATTTACGAATCCTATGAATAATTAAAGCGAAAAGAATGAATGAGAATTACTTACCACGTGGAGATTGATAGCGAAATTCGGTGAATTTGATCTTGAAAATTCGTGGGTGGGGTTGGAGTGGATATGGTTTGTGGGGTTTGTGATGAAAGTGATGGAATTAAAGTTGTTATTGCTGTGCAGACGGGGGTGACGGCGTCACGTTCAAATCCTGACGCCGTCAGGTTAGCGTATTTTACTACTTTGTGCCAGTTTACAAATGAGCCCCTTGTACTTTAAGGGAGAAGCTGGTCAGGGTCAATAATCCTGATAGCTAGTCTCGTTAACAAGTTCCTCCTGGGTCAAATGTTTTGTTACTGTCACGGGATGTAGTAAAATGTTGAAAAGGGCCGGTTGACGTCTCATTCAGGTTCAAATTTCCATCACGGCAGGTATTCAGGGAGTGGGAGGAACTTTTCCAGGGGGTGTTCGAATTGAGGGTGTGCTTTAATTTAGTTCTTCTCACTCCTGGCTTAAAGCCAAAAGATCGTTTCCTAGCTTCATGAAAGTTAGGGAGCGTGACAACCATGCTTCCCACGAAAATGCTATGATCATGAGAATTCTCTTTCTCCGCGAGGGATCCAATTGGACAAGAGGATTTTAAAGGTGAAGGCTCGGGGAGAGGGGTTTCATCATCCCATTCGTTGTATGGTTCATTAGGGACCGGGAGTTCAAAGATCTTCTCGATCTTTTTGTGTGAAGCTTCATCCCTAATTTTCTCCTTTATTCTCGCGATAAATTTTTCTGCTAGCTCCATGAACATATCTCGGGTGTTTTTCAATTGAGTCTCTAATTTCTGGATCCGTTTCTCTTGGTTGTTCACGAAAGTTAGCATTATCCCTTCAAATTCATCTTGTCGTGAGAATTGATGAGACGTATGTATACCCATTATGTTCACACACTCATCGGGATTTTCATCAGCCGTAGGTGTCTCGGCTTTCATTAATTTCTCAACCTGCCTTTTTATGTTTTCGAACAGCTGTTCTTGGGTTGCACTTATGCAATTTAAAGTCCCTACTTCCGAGAACATTGAGTCATTCCATTCTTCTTCTTCGTACTGTGCTAAGTCCTCGATGACTTCCCAGCACTTATCGACACTGAGCCTGCTCAGCCTCCCATTGGCAGCGTAATCAAGGGTTCTTCTAGTTTGATGGTTTACGCCGTCATAAAATCGTTGGATTTGTAGCCAAGGATCCATGCCATGGTGAGGGACTTTTCGGAGTAAGTCCTTGAATCGAGTCCATGCCTCGTAGAGGGTTTCGCCTTGACGTTGTTGGAACATCAAGATATCATTCCTTAGCTTGGTAGTTCTTCCCGGTGGGAAAAACTGAGCAAGGAAACCAGTGGTGAGATCATCCCAAGAGGTGATGGATCCTGCGGGTTGACGCTCTAGCCATTGACTAGCTTGGTCCTGCAAAGAGAATTGAAAGAGACGCAGTCGGGTCGTCTCTCGAGTGGCAAAATCAAGGTCTAAAGAATCAACGATTTTGAGAAAGTCCTTGAGATGTTGATTAGGATCTTCAGAACGAAGTCCATGGAATGCGCATCCGCTTTGCACCAACCGAATGGTGTCGGATCGCAAGGGAGTGACATTGGCTCCTTGAGTGAGCTCAATGGTGTTTCGATAGCCATGGTGGCTAGGACGGGAGTATTCTCCTAAAGTACGGGCTCTAGGAGGTGGTGGTGGTTGTTGTGGTGGTGGGATGTTGGGATCAAGGATATTACCATCTTCCATGATGTCTAATGGTAATGGTTACGAACATAGAAACGAAGAAAATAGATAGACTAAAGAAAACCTAGAAAAAGAAAATAAAAATCTCACTAGAAGGGAATCTAATGAGTAGACCTATAAAATAAAAATTCAACCTAAACAATAACTATTCCCGGGCAGCGGCGCCAAAAACTTGATGCGTGGTTTTGCAACCTTACAACAGGTTTTACCTCTCGAGGGATCTCAAGAGGCTTACAACCCCACCAGGCAGTGTACCTGACCGATGTAGTATAGTGTAGTGGTATGTACGGGGGATTGATCGTTCTCCACAGGGAATAGTGTTCGTTAGGTATGAAAAACTACTCTAATAGGTCTAAGGGTGAGAGAAGATTCTTTTTTATGTTTTTATAATTTTATGAAAGCAAGTAAAATCTCGGGTTTGAAAGAGTGGGCGGAATTAGTTGCTAGTCAACTAACCCAAGTTACTACGAATGCAAATAAAATAAAATAACTGAAAATGAAAAGGTTGGTGAAAACTTATGTAGAGAGAAATGTGTTTACTTAGATTTCCTTACTCCCTAACTATCTTTTACCGGTTGATTAGTGTGTATTAGTTGCGTGGATGACGGGTGTATTCCTTAATACCATTTGTGGGGTGGCGTACGTACTTCCCCAACTCTACAAGCTCCTACTTCACTCCTATGTCGAGCCGGCTAGGAAGCTCCTAACATGGGATCACTAGAATTCGCTTGTGCATTAAATAAAACCATAAAAACCTTTAGTACGCATTGGTTCATGTTTCTTAAGACGTTCAAGCAAGTTACCGAATAGGAAGTTAGCCAGTTTTCTTAAGCCTAACATAGATGAACAATCATCCAATACAACTAACAACACACTAATAACCAATAATCAATAGCTAGGTTTCATTAGATCTAAGCAAACACAAGATAAATCTAGCCTAGCATGTTAAACAAAAGACAAGAACAAGATAGAATCAAACAACACATAGACATAATGAATGATTAATTGATAACTTATCTTCAATGTAACATGGAAGATCTCAAGGCAAAAAGCCTTGAAAAAGCTGCCAAATTCGTCTTAGGGTTTTCACACACAAAGTTCCTCAATAAGTTCCACCTAATGACAAAAAATTGCAAAACTATATATAGACTTTCAGATCTGACGGCGTCACGTTATGGAGTGTGACGCCGTCACCTCGCCGCTTTTAGGGTTCCCGGATGACCTTCTTGACGCCGTCCCTCTTTAGCTCTCCAAAATCCGTTCTGGCTTATCAAGGCTTGACGCCGTCAGATTTAGTCGTGACGCCGTCCCTTTTTAAATTAAGCCGTGACGACCTTGATCAGATTAAAGGGTGACGCCGTCAGAATTCCCATGCAAATTTCACTGGCTTATCATGAGTAATTTTCACATCCACCTTTTTCTTGCCAAGCCATGACGCCGTCTGGAGTAAATCCTGACGCCGTCCAGTGTACTTTTCAGCCGATTTTGAGACTTTGTCGTTTTCTTCACTTTTATGCTCCAAAAACGTCCAAAATGCTTCCTTTTTCAGATTTCTTCTCCAAAGTACCTAAAATGACAAAAGGAACGATTTAGGGCAATATTTGATCAAATAAATACGATTTAGGGCTTAAATGACCCCTTAAAAGCGGTACACTTTTCGCTTCATCATTCCATTATTAATTTCATATAAATGAAACTAATAATGACAATCATAATCTTTATATATTTAATGTGCTTAGAAAGAATTTCAATCACATTTAATTGCTTAATTGTGATTGATAATCTTTTCACATATTAAATATGTATACAAATTTGTCCATTATGATTTCTACACAAGAATTTTAAATCTCCGGGATTTTCATTTCCTTTGTAGAAATTCATTTTCATTCTATAGTGTAACTATAGAGTTTAAGATCAACTACGTTTCCAAACTAGTTATCTTCTCGGACTGCATCTAATTATTCATAGTATGAGTAAGTTGCCAAATAACATTTGCAATTTATTAACAGGCATATCACTATCCTGTAACTCATAACCCTCAACATATTCTACAAATATTTGAGATACCCTTACGGATCTACGAATAAGAATTCCATATCTTGAGATTTAACACTAACATGTTAAATCCTTATAATGATCTTGCTAGCGTATTTAAAAGATTTTGTATCTTGTAATTTTTATCTTTTGAAGATAAAACTCCCACTCGCCTTTTGCAATTTATAGATTACCTATAAATGCTTAGCAAATAGAGCAACACAAACTTGTTCTCTTTTGGGACTTTACATATACAAATTGACAGTTCTTAATATTAATTTGTTAATAACCTACCCAACAAGTAGTTTAACAAATTCTGAACTTCAATTTTAAGACTTAATGTGATTGATCACATTCCATATTAAATGGTGTCTTATTGATCTTCTAGGTTGGAGTCTTAATTGAGTATATTCAATTCATACTCAATTTTCTAACCTTGATATCTTTAGGAAGATTAGAAGATATAGTTATCTTTAATCAAACAATAAGAAAAAAATTGATTCTCCTAACTGAACATACCATAAACACTATGTATTTCATTAGGATTAATATTGTAAGTCATTCTTACAATATGTGAGATAAATATATTTCGTTTTGGCTTACCTATTTACCAACTGAATCACTTTAGTGGTACAACAGATTTTCCAAGCCAATTGCATATTTTATAACATAAGTGTCTTTTTGCCCAAGCCACTTAATTTCTATGTCTTACCAAAAAAACATGAACTGTTATAATCCCAATGTACGTTATAAATCATTGATCAACTCAATGACTTCTTGTATATGTCTTAATTAAAAAAAACATAACAAGCTAACGCCTTACTTTGTTATAAGTCTTATAGCAATAAAAGACTTCATATTTATATCTACAATATAAACATGTATAACTAAAGTAATTATGAAACCCACAACTTGGTTTCAATAGTATTTCAAGTTAATTTATTACTTCATATATTTATGTTATTCCAAGAATACATAAACATCTAAATATGAAGTAGTATAAGATTAGTACATTTATTTATGTCATTACAACAATACATAAATATTCTCATTAGAAGTAGTCTTATTATCATATTGACACTTGTTCTAATAATTATCTAATTTTAGAAACTTGTAAATTAACATAGTTTCATTTCATCAGTCGAGGCTGATAATGATGAAAGTATGTAATTTACCTTGTCATTAATATCTAGTAATGAAAGTAGATATTAACTTCAAGTGTTCCATAAATTAGAATGTGTATAAAACACATTAGAACATTGATCTCTTACTTTACAGTCAAGAGATCCCTTTAAATCATATTCCTTTATGTTGTTGCTTGCACACAATAAGATCTCTCCCACTTGTGCATGGAACAACATCACGTATCGAATAAACAACACGTCAATAGTTTGCTTATTTGATCAATATGATTGTGTCATAGATATAAGTAGATATAGAATCACCTCGTCTAGTAAGAAAACGTACACGACTATCCTTAATACCACAAGTGTCTATAATTGGAAAGTAATCATCTCAAGAAATTCTAGAGATAATCCGGGTAACTACCAAGACTTGTAGCTCCCACTGAATTTAAGATCACTGCATGAACTCATTATTCAGTAATTTCAGCACTATGCTCCCACTGGCTTTGACAACATTGTAAGTGTTGCATTACCAGTAAAAGCAAATAGCGTGCTGTTTACTTTCCTACACCCTTGATGAATTCCTTACGTAATACTACTAAGGTACTCAAGGAATGTATTCTACTTTGTAAATGATGGAATATCCATCAATGCAATTAACTTGAAAGAATTGGGTATGCAATTTCTTCCTTAGTTAGGTCTACCATCCCCATCATGGTATGTAGCACCTTTAAATGGCTAAGGCATAATAACTAGATCAAACATTCTAGTTTGCCTTTTACCAATTTTGCGGTAATTAGTCTAGTTTCTAATTTAATAACTCCTAACCATGCAATTTCTTAAGAAATTCGCCATGAGTTATTTCTTAGAATTTAGACGATTCCAATTTTCCTATTATACCTTTCTCACTCATGAAAAGGAATAGGATTAAGTCTCACTCTTCACACGGAAAGTGGACTCGGTCTATTCTTTTCAGCAAAAATTGACTCTATCCAAAACCCCTACGGGTGTAGATCAATTTACTACTAAAAGAATATCCCATGTTTACGGTTTTAACGTTGCATTAAATACTTTAAAAGAATTTTTAAAATTCAATTTAGTATTATTGATAATAACTTTTCAAGAAAATTAAACACCCATGGTAAATAAAATTTCACCATTTAATTTTCATTGAAAATTTGGATCCAAATTGACGCCGTTTCATTACATCAGCTTTGGCTGCTAGCAATAAAAGTGCTCAATAAGGTACGGGATCACCCAATTGCCAATATCCAATTGCAATTCCTAGAAATCTTGGGACTTACATTATATTGCCAACCACGGTTGCAAAATGTAAGCATGTTTCATCCCTAAATCTTTATGCCTTGGCGCCGTCCCATTACATCAGCTTTGGCTGCTAGTAATGAAAGTGCCCAATTAAGTTCACCAACTTAAGAAACTGTAAATTGACGTCGCTTTATTGCATTCAGCTTTGGCTGCTAGCAATAAAGTACTCAATTTACCCTTAGATGACCACCCTTTGAACATCAACATTCAGCTTTGGCTACTAGTGATGTAGGATGAAACCTTAGGTGTTTCTTTTTGTAGTTGGGTGGCATATTACTTAAATTTATCAGGGTAATAAATTTTGATGTGTTAAATCAAAAAATATGTACAAAGATGTCATGCATTCATCTTTGTATCATATATGTTTTCAAAAACAAAACCGTTTACTCATTCGTAAGCTCAAATCATCAAAGTTTTTAATTGAGGCGTTGAGCAAATTACAACATTGCCTTAAGATGCTTCGTACTTTTTCATGGTGTACTTGGTAAGTCTATTATTGACGCACAGGCGAGCGGAGGGACGACAGCCGCCGAAGCTGGTTAAAACCGTGCCCCTCTAAGGTCACAATTTAATGTGAACCAACCTTAAACCCACTTTATAGTTTGTCAATAATAGGTCCGCCGCTTCGACCACTTTTGTACAGTCGCATCAATCAACTAAAACTTATGATTTTCTTGCTTAAAACAATTTATGTAGTAAATTATTAATTGCTAGTCTCGCCTGGGAGCAAATTACCGTGCGAAGCGAACCACTGTCGGCACATAAGACTTGGCAATTAAATGGTTTACTACAAAGGTTTCATAGTTATTAGGTTCATTTATTTTTTATTTTGAAAAATTACCCTCTTTGTTGTTACAATCCATCATAATTAAACACACAAAGAACAAGTAATTTAAAAAATAAATAAACACATAATAACACATATATGATCATTAACAATATCATATAGCCACATGCAAACCTTTTTGATAAATCCTATTAATTATCTATGTGAATTTTAATGTATCTAATCAATAAAACTCCCATTGGTTTTCGAGCTCATTGTACCCAATGGACTACAGACGCCAAATAAATTTGGCCGCGTAAGTTTTGATCAATTAGATACCACATTGCACATAACCAATTATAATTAATATATTAGGGTCTTCCCTAATTTAAGATCTATCTTAAAAATCATGTGAGCAAATAAATCAACAAACATTCCATGACAAAATATGCAAGATTTTGTCATGGATCCCATATTGCACATATAATCATGTTAACACATATTATCATGTCAATATATCCTGTACGCAATCTAATTAATTAATTAATGACATCACATAAGGTATTCATTAATTAATCCCTAAAAATTGCATGCAATCCTAGGGTTTCTACAAGTTTTCTACAAAAACTAAAAACCCTAAATCTTTTAATTTAGGTGTCGACCTAATATTAGGTTTACAAAAAAATAAACCCTAGATTTATAAATTGCATGTATCTAATTAAAGATTCAATTTTTAAGGTTTTATGTAATCAATTACATGTTAAAAACGCGGCTCCTGATGCCACTGTTGGAATATGTGAATCATAAATAAACTATAAACACATAATCATCACGAGTAAGCGCAGCGGAATGGATCTACATAACATATAATTAATTAACATAAATTTAAATAGACGCGTACCTTTTCGATTCCTAGCAAGAACAAGGAATCACGTGCTCCAAGAACAATATAAACCCTAATAGGGTTTTAGGATGGGTCGACAAGGGTAAGTAACACTTCCAAGATCACAAGCTAAAGTAAGCTTGTCACTCGTTCCTGTACACACGTATTACTAGCGTCTCAAAGTGAAAAGCTAGGTTCATGTATCACAAATAAAACATCACAACACCTAGGGTTTGATGTTCTACATGATCGAATCCCATAGGGATTTGACACACCACTGTGAATCGTTGACTAACCAAAAGGTAAAGGAGTAAATTAATATACATGCCAAATACACGTCCCATACAAAACATGCACATGCATGATATATATAATATCTCCTTTTTACTGTATTGAATGTCAGTGTGTAGGAAAAAAAGAACCAATGAAATCGGTTAGGGATATTATGTTATATTGTCATCCGATTATATTGAGCAATGAGGGGCTTATATACACTCCAAACTTGCTCTCCAAGTTTGAGTCTAACACCACCTCAAGTTTCAAAAAATTCGACATTCAACCCCCTCCTTTTTCCTTGTTCGATCATATGAATATTTGTGATTTAATAATTAATCATAAATCATTATATTAATTATTAATACATTGAGACTCATACGTAATGTGTGCAATCCCGAAGTCTCGGGTTCGAAACCGGACATATAAATATTAATAAATAATCTATAAACTCTAACACTCTGGCTGTTAGACATTCAACTAGGAAAATTTATTTATTTAATATGTTAAAGTAAATCATGTTAAATTTAATTGTGGTATTTAATTATGGAGAAAGCGTTGCTGCTGTTTGCAGCATGTAATTATCTACAGCAAAGCCCAAAAATAAATTTGCAACTTACATTTATATACACTTATACCCTTCATCATTTTCTAATTTGCATTAATGGTCCCTCCTTATAAGCCTTTGCAGCAGGTACACATCCCTGCAGCCACAGCAGGGATGATTTTTCCGTAAGTATAAAAAATGAGTCAAGTAGAAAATGAGTTTCACCCTTCGGCCATGGAAATGCAAATTTCCCTTTCAAAATTTAATATAATTATAATATAATTATGATGCTCATTATACGCAAAATCATCTACTGAGTAATTTATTGTATTCTGTGATTACTTTTTTTTCAGGTAAATGTTGACGGCCAGTTTTTCCACAAAGCATGTTTCAAATGTTCTCAAGGAGGTTGCTTTCTCACAATCTCTACTTATATGTCCTATGATGGGAGTTTATTCTGCAAGCCACATTTCTCGCAGCATGTTAAAAGGAAAAGTAGTAATTCTCATTACAATTAAGAAAATGAGTGTGTCCACAATAACCAATGATTGATTAGAAACTGCTAACATCAGAAGAGCTGGCAGCAACAACAGATGAGATAAAACCTGAAGTAGCTAGAAGAATTACAAAATACTGTGATAAACAGGTAATGTTATGTCAAAATAGAATGAATCATGCGAATATATATCATGAATAACATAAAATGTAAATTTCAAAAAAAAATTACATATATTGATTTTTTTTTTTTTTGGTTATATATATATATATATATATATATATATATATATATATATATATATATATATATATATATATATATATATATATATATAAAATATATATATAAACTCCATTTCAATATCTAGTACTGAAAGTATTGATCTTGAGATCCACTTCATTTGTGTCACCAATCGCAAACATTTACATTTGAATTATCTAATCTATACACAGATATATCCATAAAACTACAACTAGTATGCCACTAAAGCCCTTGGAAAATTATGGAGTTGAACAAATACCTTGCTTGGGCGTTCAATCCATATTTTGGGGAAAGGTTGGTGATAGTTCGCTATTCTCTTTTTGGAATGATATTTGGTTAGGAGAACAAATTTAAGATTGGTAATCTCATATTTATATAAACTGGAAAGGCCAAAAGAATGTAAAATTATGCATGGATCGATGTAATTTTTCAACTAAGCATATGTCTTGTACTTTGGCCTAGCATAGGCAGATTCGTGATGGCCAGGAAGAGTGCAAGTAAGTGTGATGCTTTAGTTATTGTTAGACTTTAACCCGTGTCGATACTTGGATTTGCATCCTAAACATCTCCAACATATATTCGCTATTTGCCACGAGCTGAGAAATTAAGGTTCTTTAGCATTCGATTATGTCATTCTTAGATGATAGTTACGTTCATTAGAACATGATGAAGCGAAAAGTGTACCGCTTTTAGGGGGTCATTTAAGCCCTAAATCGTATTTATTTGATCAAATATTGCCCTAAATCGTTCATTTTTGTCATTTTAGGTACTTTGGAGAAGAAATCTGGAAAAGGAAGCATTTTGGACGTTTTTGGAGCATAAAAGTGAAGAAAACGACAAAGTCTCCAAAGCTGCTGGAAAAGTACACGTGACGGCGTCAAGGATTGCTCCTGACGGCGTCATGGCTTGGCAAAAGAGGTGGATATGACAAAATACACGTGACGCGCCAGAGAGTTTTGCAATGGAAAGTCTGACGGCGTCACCCTTTAAGGTGATCAAGGTCGTCACGGTTTAAGTTAAAGAGAGACGGCGTCAAGCACTATTCTGACGGCGTCAACCCTTGATAGGCCAGAGCGGATTTTGGAGGATTAAAGAGGGACGGCGTCAGGAAGACCATCCGGGAACCCTAGCCGCGGCGAGGTGACGGCGTCACCTCCTACAACTTGACGCCGTCAGCCCCTAAACTCTATATATAGTTTTGCAATTTTTAGTCATTAGTGTGCAACTTTGTGAGGAGAAACCCTAAGACGAATTTTCTGCCATTTTTAAGGGTTTTATACCCTTGGATCTCCCATGTTTAATTGAAGATAAGTAATCACTTAATCAATCAATATGTCTATGTGTTGTTTGATTATATCTTGTTCTTGTCTTTTGATTAACATGCTAGGCTAGATTTATCTTGTGTTTGCTTAGATCTAATGAAACCTAACTATTGATTATTGGTTGTTGGTGTGTTATTAATTGTATTGGATGATTGTTTATCGATGTTAGGCTTAAGAAAACTGGCTAACCTCCTATACGGTAACTTGCTTGAACGTCTTAAGAAACATGAACCAATGCGTACTAAGGTTTTTATGGTTGTATTTAATGCATGAGCGAATTCTAGTGATCCCATGTTATGAGCTTCTTAGCCGGCTCGACATAGGAGTGAAGTAGGAGCTTGTAGAGCTGGGGAAGTACGTACGCCACCCCACGATTGGTATTAAGGAATACACCCGTCATCCACGCAATTAATACACACTAATCAACCGGTAAAAGATAGTTAGGGAGTAAGGAAATCTAAGTAAACACATTTCGCCCCATATAAGTTCCACGACCTTGTCATTTTCAGTTATTTTATTTTATTTGCATTTGTAGTTATTTGGGTTAGTTGACTAGCAACTAATTCCGCCCACTCCTTCAAACCCGAGATTTTACTTGCTTTCATAAAAATATAAAAATACAAAAAGAATCTTCCCTCACCCTTAGACCTATTAGAGTAGTTTTTCAATCCTAACGACACTATTCCCCTAGAGAACGATCAATCCCCCGGTACTTGCCACTTCACTATACTACATCGGTCAGGTACACTGCCTGGTGGGGATTGCAAGCTTCTCGAGATCCCTCGAGAGGTAAAACCTGTTGTAAGGTCGCAAAACCACGCATCAAGTTTTTTGGCGCCGCAGCCCGGGAAGTAGTTATTGCTTAGGTTGAAATTTATTTTTATTAGGTCTACTCATTAGATTCATATCTAGTGAGATTTTTATTTTCTTTTTTATTAGCTTTCTAGTAGTCTATCTTTTCTTTGTGTCTTTGTTCGAAAAAAAAAAAAAAAAAAAACCCTTTCCATTGGCTCTTCCGTTCACCATTATGGAGTACGCGAATCCACCATACTACCGACCACGAAATCCATTCGCCCCTAATGACATCTTGATGTTCAACCAATATCGAGATGAACCCATATATGATGCATGGACTCGCTTTAAAAAACCTACTCCGAATAGTCCCTCATCATAGTTTCGATTTAGCATCCCTAACCCAAATCTTTTACGATCGTGTCGACCGATATGACCAAATGTGCATTAACGATTTTGCCAATGGGGACCTTAGGAAATTAAATGCTGAAGAAGCATGGGATACCATAGAAGATTGTGCCCAATATTATTATAGAGTAGACAACCCAACAAACGTTAGTACAAGTCAATTGACCACAAATTTCAAGGATCATGAAACAAGTTTGTTTGGGGATGAGGGTAGAGTTGAGCCACCTAGTTGCATGTCATGGTTAGGCACTACCATAATACAGGATGAACACATAGGTGATCTTGACACAAGGAATGATGAGGTAAGTAACATAAGCCCGCTAAATACCCCACAAGTCCTACCATCATTTGAGGCACACACACCGCCCGTGACTTACCCGGAGGAAGTAGAAAAGACTTTAGGAATCCCAATAGATGTAGAACCCTTGGACCAAGCACCACTAGAGGATAAAGGTTTGAATACTTGTAATGATAACCTTACTCTTAGTTCTAGGGAATTTTCTAGTGTCGATGAACCGGAACCTCAATCTTTACACAACTTTTCATCCTTAGATTTACATCTAGGAGACAAAAGAGGAACCGACCCACCTATCAACCAATATTATCCGGGTAGTTTTAGGATGAAGGAAGCCATTCACTCACCCCCTTCACCCCACGTGGCATATTTTCACCCTAAGGGTGTGTATCGCTACTTTCACCCGCACTTAATCCTAAGTGTAGGGAAAACTTCCCCTATTTCTGTTAAATAAGGGTAGAGTCAGGCTCGTGACTCAAACAAAAACAAGCGCTTCTTGGGAGGCAACCCATGTTTTTAATTGTTTGATGTTTTTATTTTATTTGTTTGTTTGTGTCATATATGCTTAATCATAATTGTTAAATTTTCATGTTTCGAATAATTTGTGAAAATGCTTTATTTTGTTCTTAACTTCGTCTTAATTTCATATAAAGGTATTTTACAAAAAGATAAGTGTAGGGAAGTTTATATTTTGTTAAAAAGAACAAAATTCAAACATGGAAAATTCACAATTCATGATTAGCATATATTCTATCTTGTTTGTGTGTCAATACTTGTGGACATGATTTATGAGTTCCTATTTGTAATTCATCCCGCAAGTATCCTATCCTTTTATTGTTTTGTTTTGTTTTTATTTCTAAGTCTGGAATTACATCTAGTTGTGGTTTTTCTTTGTTCGGTTTGATGCTTTGGTTTTTGTGTTTGATGATTATAGGTTATATTGGAAAAGAAGATGTACGTGCAACACATCAAGAGGATGATTATATTTCTGGAGTGAAGCTTGTCATGTTCATTCTCTTGGAGGGAGATTTAACCATATTATCACATCATCCATACCGAGCGAATCAGGGGAGTATTAGTTTCTTCCATTCTCATTTATTTTTACTTTTACATCTTTTATTTTGAACATTGGGGACAATGTCTGGATTAAGTGTAGGGAGGGTAAATTAGGATGCCTTAGAAACTGCAACTTCGCTTGATTTTTGTTTTGTTTAATAGTGAATGTGTAATAAAGCCAAGAGAAATATTGGTTAGGGCAATTTTAGCACCAAATTTAAAATTTTTTACAACATATAGGAGTGAAACTTTGGTCTTAATAAGCGTCTCATGGATAGGGAATTGTATGACTAGCACAAAAACCATACCACTCAAAAAATTTCCACCCAAATAAGTGAGGTTCGCCTTTAGATCTTTAGGAAAAAGCATTCATTGTTGGTGCTAATGAGTGTACCGGTAGTTTATAGATTCTAGAACTTGCGTTTGTGATGCATACCGAGACCGCTAGTGAGACTACATTCGTGTAGTTAGGATTGACTACATGATAAGAGGCATTAGGATTAACCTATTGTTTTACACCTGTGTTTTTGTTATAATTACTTTGGCTACATTGGTCAAGTAATTCTCCCACACCCTTTGCGTTGTACTCATTTTTAGTACACGATACCCCTAGTACACCCCTCAGAGCCTATCTTTTTCGTTTCTAACTTTAAGCATTTTACTTAAAGGAAGAATTTGTTACACCCCACTTAAATGTACACCCAAATCGCCTTAGCCTACCTTGTATGCACTCACCTTTAGTGCATTATTGTGACAACATTTGTTTAAACCCCAAGTTAATTATCTAATTGATTACATGGTTGCTAAGTCGAGTCATATCCTTGTACATATTGTTTTGGGACGATTGGGACTCATGGGTAAAGTACTAGTGTAATGGAGTAATGGGGAAGAACAACATTATTACCCCCATATGTGCTAAATATTTTGAAAGTACTCCAAGTGTTTCGATTATCTTAATTCGAGTCATTAGAATAGTTATTTGTAAAGTTATGTAAAAGTTCAAGTGTAAGGGGAATGCAACGCCCCTACGATGTATTATTTTGGATGGTAGGGCAAGAGTGTATGAAAAAAAAATCAAGAAAAATACAAAAAAATGAGAAAAAGAAAAGTAGAAAAAAACATACGGACTACCATCCCGTTTCATTTTATGTTTATTTTATGTTTTTGTTATTTTGTTTTTAGCTTAAGTCGAGTCTAGTCTTGGCTTAGCAACGCCATATTGTACATGTAATTAATCAAGATCTTTAACTCGCCACCAGTAAAATATCCTTTATCCAACAAAACCGTGTTTATCATATCCCTACACCTAACGTTATAACCCATTTAAAAGCCCTCTTTGATAGTTTATCTTAGGTGCTTACGCCTAGTGGAGGAGGTTTTTGATCCTTTCCCAAGCCTATGGTAATCTATTTGCTATGACAGGTAGTGAGAGATATTATCCGTTTTCATTTATGAGATACTAGTTTGTACTTTCCGTGCTTATTATGATTAAAGTGGAACGACTATTTGTTGTAATTACTTTTATATTAGCATTAAATGACCCCTAACTTGTATTTTGATTAGAATAAAAGCGCATTTGCTTGAGGACAAGCAAATCTCAAGTGTAAGGGTATTTGATGAAGCGAAAAGTGTACCGCTTTTAGGGGGTCATTTAAGCCCTAAATCGTATTTATTTGATCAAATATTGCCCTAAATCGTTCCTTTTGTCATTTTAGGTACTTTGGAGAAGAAATCTGGAAAAGGAAGCATTTTGGACGTTTTTGGAGCATAAAAGTGAAGAAAACGACAAAGTCTCCAAAGCTGCTGGAAAAGTACACGTGACGGCATCAAGGATTGCTCCTGACGGCGTCATGGCTTGGCAAAAGAGGTGGATATGACAAAATACACGTGACGCGCCAGAGAGTTTTGCAATGGAAAGTCTGACGGCGTCACCCTTTAAGGTGATCAAGGTCGTCACGGTTTAAGTTAAAGAGAGACGGCGTCAAGCACTATTCTGACGGCGTCAACCCTTGATAGGCCAGAGCGGATTTTGGAGGATTAAAGAGGGACGGCGTCAGGAAGACCATCCGGGAACCCTAGCCGCGGCGAGGTGACGGCGTCACCTCCTACAACTTGACGCCGTCAGCCCCTAAACTCTATATATAGTTTTGCAATTTTTAGTCATTAGTGTGCAACTTTGTGAGGAGAAACCTTAAGACGAATTTTCTGCCATTTTTAAGGGTTTTATACCCTTGGATCTCCCATGTTTAATTGAAGATAAGTAATCACTTAATCAATCAATATGTCTATGTGTTGTTTGATTATATCTTTGTTCTTGTCTTTTGATTAACATGCTAGGCTAGATTTATCTTGTGTTTGCTTAGATCTAATGAAACCTAACTATTGATTATTGGTTGTTGGTGTGTTATTAGTTGTATTGGATGATTGTTTATCGATGTTAGGCTTAAGAAAACTGGCTAACCTCCTATACGGTAACTTGCTTGAACGTCTTAAGAAACATGAACCAATGCGTACTAAGGTTTTTATGGTTGTATTTAATGCATGAGCGAATTCTAGTGATCCCATGTTAGGAGCTTCTTAGCCGGCTCGACATAGGAGTGAAGTAGGAGCTTGTAGAGCTGGGGAAGTACGTACGCCACCCCACGATTGGTATTAAGGAATACACCCGTCATCCACGCAATTAATACACACTAATCAACCGGTAAAAGATAGTTAGGGAGTAAGGAAATCTAAGTAAACACATTTCTCCCCATATAAGTTCCACGACCTTGTCATTTTCAGTTATTTTATTTTATTTGCATTTGTAGTTATTTGGGTTAGTTGACTAGCAACTAATTCCGCCCACTCCTTCAAACCCGAGATTTTACTTGCTTTCATAAAAATATAAAAATACAAAAAGAATCTTCCCTCACCCTTAGACCTATTAGAGTAGTTTTTCAATCCTAACGACACTATTCCCCTAGAGAACGACCAATCCTCCGGTACTTGCCACTTCACTATACTACATCGGTCAGGTACACTGCCTGGTGGGGATTGCAAGCTTCTCGAGATCCCTCGAGAGGTAAAACCTGTTGTAAGGTCGCAAAACCACGCATCAGAACCATTGACCCATCTTTTCTAGAAGGAACAAATATTCGTCAAGAACTTGCAACCATTCGCTTCGATGGTCTCTTAGACATCAACGAACAAATTTTCCCTAGATTTGTCTTAGAGTTTTATGCTAGTGTAGTTCTCACAACCAATTATTATGGTCTCATGTCAATCCAATTCAAAGTAAACCAAAATGACTTCAACATACCTCTCAATCAATTTGCGGAAGTCCTTGGAATTCCATGTGAAGGTACATGCCTTTACTCGGATAAATGGCCCCTATCAATCCTTGACTCTATTGTTGATCGTATGCCTCCATACGACACTCCTCTAGTTGCAAAAGAAATAATCCGAGAACATCTTTTCCTTCCTAGAGCTTCAAACACAAGAACAACCCGCACGGGTAATGGAGTCAACCGAGACCCATTTGGCATGGAACTCAATGAACTTAGGCCTCAATTCAAAAAATGGGAAGAAATCCTTAGGGCTAATGACTTGTGTACCATAGGCAATCATGATCACATCAATGCTTGTCTTTGTTACATGATTTATAGCTTGTCTACCTACCAACCTTTCAACTTAGCCTACTATGTTGCCAAAAGGATGGCGGACATACCCATGCTAGGAACCACTGCTCTTCCATATGGGATGCTTCTCACCCGTCTCTTTAGAGCCTTTGCACCCATTTCACCCAATGCTAGAGGGTTTTGTCCTGACTACTCCCTTGTTGATCACATATTTGTGCCATTAAGTGATAAGAGAGTAGCAAAGACTCAAGGAAAACGTCCTCATCCACCTACTTCCTCCTCATCATCATCAATGAGCGAGGATGATGGACTTCCAAACTCTAGGCTTCCACCTCTTGACTACTTCCAACAAATCCCGGTCATTGAAAATCAATCGGAAGAATTCAAGCAAACAAGAGGAATGTTCAAGTGCATTGGAAGATTCCTAACAAAGATTAACAAGAAATTGGATAGGCAATGAGAGGCTTTATGAGCGTTTGGTACATTTGCTCCAAAACAATGATGTTTGATGTACTTGTCTTGTCTTAGGATGATAGCTTAACTTTGAACAATTATGTGATCTAACCTTGTCTTGCAGGTAGATAACATCTTGATGTTATCATTTTTCCATTTTTTTTTCACATTATTAGCCCCTGCTTGATCTATATACCCTTACATGTGTTAATACCTGTTTTATTGTTAGTTTCTAATCACAACTAATTAATTACACATGTTTTAGGAAAATTTACAGGATTTGAACAGGGTTCGGGGGTTCAAAAAGTCCTCTGTTTACTTTTTTGAACTGGCGGATTGGACGGAACCAAAAATTTGGTTCCGTCCGTCCAAAATTTTGGTGCCGCCAAAATTTGCCTGACGGATCAGGCGGAACCAAATTCATGGTTCCGCCTGTGTTGTCGATTGGTTCCGCCAAACAACAGCTATAATTTTTAAATTTTCATTTAATCCCGCACTCTAGATCACTCATTCTTATTACTAGGATACTTTTACTGCTATTCCCTCATATTAAGATCATCTTAGTTCACTTAGACCAATAGGAAAACCATTTTCCACCAAAACTTGAAATTTCAAAAGTCCACTCAAGTTACCTTTCTCCATAAAGCAAGGATCCCAAAATTTGGTTCCTTGCTATCCGTGGATCACTGACATCAAAGATCTTGCACTCATTACCATGCATTGACTGCATATCCTTCCTCTTTCACTCAACTCAACCCCAATGGATTGACTTTGATGATTTGACAACCTTCTCTTCCACTCCCAAATCATTAGAAACCACAATTTTTGTTTGGTTTAACATCAAATCCAAACACACTCTTCCATGAATCTTGAATTCTATAAATTAGAACCTCTAGGATGATCATTTCTCACACCTTAACCACCATTTCCTGTGAATTTCTGCATATCTCAAGCATTTTTCACAATGACAAAATCAACCAACTCTTCATCACCCTCAAGACCACCTAAAAGAACGGATAGGATTAGTGTAAAACCTTGTTGCTTTGTCAACCTAAACTCATCATCCTTAGACTCTTCACCTCTCAACATCTCATCTCCTATCCATCATGAAAACTTTCTCACTTTGGCCACTCCAACACCTTCACCTATCATCATAACAACTCCACCACCAACAAAGACACCAGTAGCCACCACACCACCTCCCGCTCCATCTCAAATACCCAAATCACCATCACCTCCAAGATCAACACATCTTCAACCATTAGAATTATTTGCTACACCACCGACCTCTCCACACCCATTTTTTGAAACTTTAGAAGACCTACCTCCAAGATCAACAAATCCACCACCATTGCCATTTGATTGTGAACCATCACAACAACCCTTACTCTTCCACCCTATTTATAGGGAAATCCATGGCCCACTCTACGGAGACCATGCTCCACCACCTCAACAACCTCAACCCTTCTCACCTACACTTAAAGACATTGACGAGTCCATGTGGATTGATCCTCTACAAACTCAAGGTCAAATCAATGAGGAACTAGACCAACTCTATGCCTTCTCCAACATGGTGGATGCTCACCTCCATGAAGAAATGCAACTACAAACCACCTTGGTTTCATCAATTATAGCTCCACCAAATCCCAACCACCAATCAACAAATGTTCCACCACCACCACCACCAACAAACGAACCTACTCTACCACCAAATTTCCCTCGCCATGGTTGCCCATGTGTGAAAGAACCGCTCATCTTAGTGAAAGAACCAAAATAATGGTTCATGAGCTCCAAAACGAGATGAGGTTCATTTTAAACCACATCCTCGAGCGTCTTAGCACTCTTTCTCATCCTCCTCAATAGATGATCACATTAGGAGCTTCACATCTTAGGATTTTTTTTTCTAAATTATTTTTTTCTATTCTAGGATTTTTATTTCTAAATTATTTTTCAATTCTAGGATTTTTTTTTTCTAAGTTGTTATTTTTTCTTCTTGCATTTCCTTTTATAACATGTACATTATTGTCCAATTTTGTGACTTTTGTCACAAAATATTTTACTAATGAATGATGTTTATTGATGTTTGTTGGTTGTGACTTCTTATTGTACATTATATCCATGGTTGGTTTGAAGTATTTATCACTAACCTTTGTTTTGTAGCACTTATTTATACTTGGCACCCTAACTAGGGGGAGTATTGACCAAGAGGGATCTAATCAAGCACTCAAAATTCATGCATCTTATACTTAGCACCCTAACTAGGGGGAGTATTGACCAAGGGCTTACACTACATTCCGCTACGCTTTTTTTCTTTTTGTTTCTACAAAAAAGGAGAGAAAATATTAAACTCGAAACTCACACATTTTATACAATTTAAAATGTCTAAATTGATTTTAAAGTTGCATAAAACTAGTTTAATCTCTATTTTTAAAGACTTACACTCTATTTATCTCATTGCTTAAAAATAAACATTATGTTTTGTCCTCAACAAAAAGGGGGATATTGTTAATACAAATATCGTCTAAAAAACGTTATTTATATTTTATGATCTTTGCTATATTTTGTTAACGACAATTATAAACTTTATTTTTAGCAAAACATAAATATAGTTATGTCTTTTACATATATAGTCATAAGTTTTTCATAAACATAAAACATCACCTAACTAGTATATACATTCT